>JAOXYD010235401.1:0-17602 GCA_028565735.1 Pinacopodium congolense | reverse complement strand
TATTTAATTATTAATACATGATTAGTGAATTAATCTTTATTTATTGAATGTTTAATGCTTGTCTTGAATTGATCACATAGGATATTTCCATCAAATAATCTAGGATCCGACAATCTCTACCTAGGTTATTAAAAAAATCAATAAACAACATGGTCTAAATAAGTGAAATAGCCAAAGACTCGGTTAATCATGAGGGTACTAATCTTGAATTAGAGAAATTGAGAATTAGACTTCCTAAACTTTATGCTTATTACCTAAGTTTGAAGCATAACCAAACTTCATGATAGAACTAATAGAGACAAGTCAGTGTCTTAACCATAGCATTTTCTTGATTTAGAGAAGATATCCTAGATTAAGCATCACTAATCCATCAATTAATTCGTCAACCACCAAAGCTTAACTAAATAATTTAGGAAAAGCAATATGTGACTCTTTTACAATTGATGGGAATTTTTCTAGGCTTTTTATATTAACTTTTAGTTATTTATTTTCTTAAATCATAAAGCTGAGGATTCTCTAAATAATTGTAATCCAATTGACCTAGTATTTATATCATATAAACTTTCTCATGGGATCGATACTCAGGGTCTTAAATATACTCCACTTTATTACTTGATTAAACGGATACGCTTGTCGAAAAGTTGGTTTCAAATTAATTGTTAAATTATGCATTAAAAAATAGATTAATTTAAGCTAATTTTATATGTGGCCAACCGAAATCAACGTCTCTCTGTTGTACCAACTTTAATAAAGCAAACCCTATGGGTCTCATCTCTTAACTGTAAAGTAAATTTTATTCTCTCAATAATATAATGAGCCAAAAGAATTTCTTTTCTTTTCTTTTTTCTATTTAGGCGATATTCACTTCTCTAGCTATATAATGTAACAACCTTTTATCATTGAAGGCAGGTGTACTATAATATAAAAGCTTGTTCATAAAATCTCTCTATGTTCACTCTCTCTCTCTCAAATTCTCCTGTCTCGCCAAAAGTTAGGCATCTTCAGGGAATCAAATAGAAGAAAAGTAAACAGGTATGGTTTTATTAATAATGCCTTTATTCTTGAATTTCAAATTTATTTTCTAATCGATGCCTTATCGTGAAGTTTGTAAACACATTTATAAACATATTATACATATGGAAGACAATATTCAAATAAGAAGAAAACCAATTAGAAAAATTCATAATACTTATTATTAGTTATTAATGATGAACTCTTCAGAACCTACATTACGATACATACATGACATAATTGATAATAAAGTTAGAATAAGTTTATTAGAGAAACAAGAATTAAAATCTTTATATGACCAATTATTTATACATTATCAACTCCATTGACCTAATTCTAGTTAATTTATTGTGTCTATCTGTGAAACTTGTAGGAATTTACATCCATAAATCATAGACATGGAACATAGACTTAAAGTAGGACAAAAAAACTACAAAACATTTCATAATACTTATCAGTACTTAGTAAGAATTAATGTCTCAGATATTACAATGGGAGCTATTCAAGATATAATAGATAGAGATGCAACACTAAATATACAAGATAAAAACATATTAAAATCTTTATATAATCAGTTTTCTGAACATTATCAAACTCATTTACCTAAACAATATCAAACTTAGTTATCTGATTAATCATGGATTGTTCTATTTGTAATACTTTATTAGAAAAAAAATATCTAAATGAGAACAGTTAGTATCAAATGATGAAAATGAACAAAACTATTTTGAATATTGACTTAACTATCTTACATTTACATCATGCCATAAAAATGGATGAATACCCATATAAGACATATTAACTGTATCTAACACTTTATACCAAACATATCAACATGAAAAAAACGAAACCTTTAAACAATTACAAACTCATTATAAACAAAATCATCTTCTTCAAAATAAATATGAAACAACAACTACTACTATATGAGTTCTGAAGATAAAGCTATTTATAATCTTGAACTATTAGACTATTAAAACTACAACGTTTGAAATAGATTAATTATATCATTAAAACAATCCATACAGGCATTCCAAGAACATCATTTAAATAACTGTAGATGCAAAATATATGAAGAACAATTATTTAGGTATATGGTAAAAGAACTTGAAAGTATGAATTATGATTCTGAATAAAATCCTAAACCTTCTGTACAGTCTCCTGATTAAGAAAATCATAAAATGACTGAACTAATTCTAAAAGATAATCAAATATTATAAGTAGATAATCTTGAACTAATATAATCAAACGATATATTTCACCTCAATACATTATTATCCAATGAAAAGAAAAGAAAAACAAATAGCAAAAGCATAATTAGATCTTAAAGACGGATAAGATATAGCACAAAAACTAATTTTTTAAATAGAAAAAAATATAATTTACTACAGAAAAATTGTTCAAGAAACACCCATCACAATAGATTAATGCAATGGACATATTAGGTAATATAAATGGAAACCTAGCTTATGGAAAAATAAAATTCAACATTCAACTAAAATTAGGTATCTCTCTATAATCTCACAAATTAAATGAAATAATTACTATAGCATATAATTTTATTGTAATGATCTAATGACAATAGGCCAATATCCTTTTTCAATTACACATCAAATTAGCTATGAACTGAAAAATTATCACCATATTATTGAATTTAAAAATACTAATTAAATTTATTTAGATAAACTTTTTAAGGACGTAACTAACATTGGAATTAATTTAAAACCTAAAATAATAGAATTACCAAACATTAATCAACTAATAATATTAGAAAATATACACCCTAATTATCATTATGTGAAGATAAAAAAAGAGTTGAAAACATTAAAACAATTTTACAATCTAAGTTTAGTTAAAATAGAAAAGCCAATACAATTCACTGAACCTAGAACATCTAAAATAAATGATCAAAATTAACAAGTGAATTAGAAAAAATAAACCAATAAATTAAAGAATTATCAAATCATATGCAAAAAAGATTATAAGAAGTTAATGATTCTCTTAAATATTCATCTTAGAAATACATTATGAGATTAGTAAAGAAAAAACCTAAGACAAACCAAATAAACTAAATAAAACATGTTATCAGAGCCTACCTTAACAATGAGCTTAAGTGAGAAAATCAATGAAATATTTTCTAAATTATTTGAAATTGAAAAAAATTAATGAATTTAATTCAACTAATAAAATACATATTATTAAACTAAGAGTTGGTTCCACCTTTGTTTTGATCAAGTGTTTTTTAGTAATGTATTCGTGAAGTTTATTATAGATAAGTTTGAAGAAAATAAGTCTTGAAGTGTATGGCGAAGACTTGAACTGCATGGTTATGGAGCCTTATAATTGAAGTGTGTATTTAAAAGTTTGTGTTAAAGAAAGACGAAGTTGAAAACAATCTTGATGACAAGAGAAGCATTGGAGATGAACTTTGAAGATTGAAGATTGAAGATACAAGATCAAGTTTAAGAGTAGAATTTGATAAGTTTTTGTGTAATTTTCTTTGTAAGTCTTCTCTTAGTCTTACTATAGTGTTGAAAGGGCTTAATCATGCATATGGATTCATATTTAGCATTTGCATATAGGATGTATAATCAAGAGGTATTATATGTGCTTGATGTATGTGAAAATCCTCTTAATGTATGGATAAGTGCATTTTTAGTATTGCATAAGTATATGTTATAAATGGATAAGTAAGTTGGTAATTTGGTGAAATTTGTATAACTTTTTTAAGTCATGGAATAATGTTTTAGATAAAGGTTGTGTAAATTGAAATTATATAAGTTGATTAAGTATGAAGCCTAATGAGATAAAGTGAAAGAAATTGATTAGGTTAATATGTTAAGGAAATTTGGTAAATTGGATGAATTGATTGTATTAATTTTATATAATTATGTAAAATATGTTAAGATATGATTGATATTGTTTTGTTTGTATTAGCATATGTTGAATTGGGTTAAGAAGTGAATGGAATTGGTTTTGGATTGATTGATTAAATTTAGACAAAATTTGGAAGTCGTAATGCCGATTCAAGAGAAATCAGTCAACCAAATGAAGTGATCAGTCGACCTAATAAGGCCATAAATTAACCGAATGAGGATATCAGTTGACCGAATAGATAAATGCTGAAGATCGGTCGACCAAATAGTTGTATCAATTGACCAAATGCTACAAGTTGGCATATGAATGTTGGACAATGGCTAGTTTTGAAACGGTGAAATGAATTAATGAATATGAACATTGGGCAACAACTATTTGGCTTTGGAATGGGTACGCATTATATGTGGTTGTACAGAAGGAGAAGTGTTAGAAGCTCATATATAAGTGTTTTATGTATTCTTAGAATGTTTTATGTGTTTGTTGAAGTTGTGCATTCATTCTTATATTAGCATGAGCCCCTAAACACTTTAGTAAAGTTAAGAGAGTTACATTTTTGTGAAAGTGTTTATGTGGAATTGGGAAATTAAGAGTGAATTCTTGTAAGGGCTATTTTTGAGCCTTAAAAAAGGAGAGAGTTTTTAAGGATATCCTTTAGCCTTAGAAAAAGGAGTGATAGATTATTCCTTAGCCTTGGAAAGAAGAGTAAAAGGTTATCCTTGAGCCTTGAAAAAGAATTATATTACTAAGGTTATAATTTTGGTACATTAGTGCAAAAATCTCAATAGCAGTATTGGGGACTAGACGTAAGAGCAATAGATAGCTCCAAACTAGAATAAATCATTTTTTGTCCTTTTTCCATACTCTTTTACTTTTGTGCACTTATTTTACTTTTTAGTATTGCTCAATTCAATTAATTAGAATTGTCGTTTAGCTTTTGAATTTAATTAAATTAGTGAAATACTTAGGTTATTTATTTAGAAAAAAATATTTATCTCGTAATTCACCCCCTCTTAGGTGTCATATAAGGCTAACACATATGTACCACATAAATAGAACACAATAATATTAATTAAATAACATAAATTCAATAACAATTAGAAAACTTAAATCATAAATTAACCACTCGTTTACATACATTGCAAAAACCAACCGAAATTACTCTAGTGAAACCATGGAGACTATAGAAGAAATAAAAAAAAATCTACTTTCATATCTCCTTTTTCACTTTATTTCTTTCCTAAATCTTCACTTCCTACTTCCTTTTCACTTTTAAAGGTAATAGCCTTTACATATTCTCTCATATTAGGTTCAGTAGTGCTAGAAAATTGACCTAGGGTACGCTCACAAACAATACTAGCTAATTAACTCACTTAGTTGGCTAAGACCTTTAATTGAACCTGAATTTCTTGTCTAGTTCCTTTGAAAATTGGCTAAAGGATTTTGATAGTTTGCATTATCATGCCATGAGAATTAAGATGATTTCTCCATCAAATATTATAAGTATTGGAAAATATATCTCTTCTTTCCCTATTAAATTGTACATATTGAGCTTGTTTAAGGCCTTTGGCAAAGGAATTTCCATCTTGACAATCCATGACTGTATGGGATGAGTTACCAAAAGTCTTATAGGCTCTAGAATTTCCAAAAGAACTACTACCATCTTTCTTCTCTAAATTCTCCATTTACTTACTCAGAACTGCCAATTGAACTGTTAATGCAATTGTGTCATTTATAGCATGAACTCCTAATGGCTTTCTCGGATTGCGCTCAGAATTATATTGGAAGCTATTAGCCTTCATTTCTTCAATTAATATAAATTCTCCATCAGTAGTTTTTCTCATTAAATTGCCTCCTACTACTGCATCAATCATACTTCTAGTAGATGGATGAGTCCAATATAAAAGATATCAACTTGATCACAAGTACTAAACTCATGATTTGGACACTTTGCAATTATTTGCCTATATCTTTCCCAAGCTTCATATAAACTCTCATTTTTATATTGAGAAAAGGAATAAATTTGATTCTTCAGCTTTAATATTTTAATTAGTGGGAAGAATTTGGTTAAAAATAAATTCATTAAGTTATTCCATGTGTTAATGGAACCAAGCCAAAAAGTATTCATCCAAGCTTTAGCCTTGTCCCTTAGAGAAAAAGGGAACAACTTAAGCTTGATTGCATCATCAGATACACCTTGACTTCTAAAGAGATCATATATATCTATGAAACTTTGCAAATGTTCATTGGGATCCTTTAAAGAAGAACCACCAAACTGGGAAGACCTAATCATTGAAAGAATGCTATGAGGGACCTCAAAATCATCAGACTCTATCTTGGGTCTAACAATGCTAGCCATAGGTCTAGTTATGTTTCCTAATGTCAATTCTATCATTGTGGGGTCCCTATTTTGTTCTTGAGGCCTAGCAACCAATTTCTCTTGATGCTCCATTTCTAAAGGATTTGAATCTAAAGGATCTTGACTAGATGAAGTGATGGTCTTTAATTCTTCCTTTTGCCAACGAATGGTTCTTTCAACTTTAGGATCAAATTTAAGCTTCTCAGACTTATGGCCTCGAGTTTGCATATAATATTAAAAGTAAATAAAGCAAAAACAACTACTAAATAAAAGCAAACACACAATTAAAAATAAATCATACTTAAAAAGAAAAGCAAACAAACAAACAATATAAAAAATATGAACAACTTTAAAGTAATTGACTCCAAAATTTCCTAACAATCAAATTATATTGGATCCCAACGGTATAAAAAAAACGTGTTGCGTTGGTTTCTATTAAGATCAAATTAACCAAATTAATTACCAAATTTAACACTTGAAGCTCTTTTATCAAAATAAATTTAAAACCAACAAACCTGCAAGTATACCAATCACAAGTAGTAAAGTGAGTATTTAAGACCCGAATTATTGTCCCACGAAAATCAGTTATAACTAAGAGTAAGGAAAATGGCTCAAAATTATCTAAAGACACCAAATTGAATGATTAATTTAAATAAAGTCACTAAACAAAACTAAAGGGCTTCTGTTGGTCCTAAATGGCACTTAAGAGGGGGTAAATTAGGTTCTAAAACAATTTAGAAAAAAAAACAAAATAATTCAATAAAATTTAAGGAAGCTAAAATAAATATGAAATAAATAAAATGAAAAGAAACTTACACTTTATTGAATATGAAATAAGTAATGCAATTATAAATTTAACTTACAACCTCCTTTTAGGTTCAAGGATAACCCTCTCTACTTTTCCAAAGGCTCAAGTATAACCTTTTGACTAATTCTTTTTGTAGACTCAAGAATAACCTCTTATCTCTCTTTTTAAAGGCTCAAGAATAGCCTCAAAAATCAAACACACCAACGTTACACAAGGTTATATCTCACACAATTTGAGCATAGAACTCTCAAACTTTGATAGAAAACTCGTTCTTAAAAGATTTCTATCCCGAACTTTCCTTAATCCTCTATTTATACTATAAGCATAAATTAATTTATCCATTATAAGAATCTCTAATGTTCTTCTGCTAATTAACTCTCTTGATTGTTATATAAATCTTCTGACTATTGTGCAATATGACCATTCCTAATAATCCGCTGGTAATCTTCTTCATTCGGTCAATTAATAGGCATCTTTGATCGACTGGTCTTCATTGTTTTTCTTCATTTGATGGACCGGTAGATTGAGTCAGTCGATTGATATTTGTTCAATTGATCGGTCTTCTTATTCGGTCAGTCGATCTCTTGAAAGCGTTTATTCGGTAGACCGGTTCCATAATTCGGTTGACCGATATTCTCTTTAGCAAGTGTATTTAGTCAATCGGTGTGTAGTTGGTCGACTGATCTATCCTCATCCAAGACAATCAACATTTATATCAACATTTTTCTTGCGTTAATACACTTCAAAATGATCTCTCTTCAATCATACCTATCCTTATGCACAGTTAAACAAAAATATCAATAGAAATGATGTTTTTTCATCATCAAAATAAGGTAGGACCTCCTTTGATTCAACAATCTCCCTCTTTTTAGTGATGATAAAACCATGTGATATTAAAGTATATGCAACATATATAAACTCCCCCTAAATTACACAAGAGTTCAAGACATTATAAAAGTATACTAAAACCTAACTCTCCCTAAATTCATGCATATGATAAACAATGAATATTTAATATCACATACCTTTCCCCTTTTTTGGAATCAACACAAAAGATCATAGAGAATGACCATCAATCATACCAATCTCTTGTCTAATTATACAAAAATGAACTTCACATAATAATTTAATAAAAATATCCGCTAATTGATAAAATGTATCAACAAACTCAAGTTCAATATCTCCATTTTATACATGATCGTGAATAAAATGACAACGAATTTCAATATTTTTAGTTCTAAAGTATTAGATAGGATTCTTAGTCAAACAAATGGTGCTTGTGTTATCACATCGAATTGGAATTCTGTGACGATGAAAACCATAGTCTATAAGTTGTTGTTTAAGTCATAAGACTTGAGTACAATTGTCAGTAGCCATATATTCGGCTTCTGCCATAAATAACGTAACAAAATTCTGTTTTTGACAAAACTATGAAACTAATACACTTCCTCATAAATGACCTGCACCATATGTTCTTTTTCTATCTAGCAAACTACCCACATAATCAGCATCAGAATACTCAACTAAACCCAAACAATCATTTTTAGGATAACAAAGTCTTAAATGCAATGTACCACTTAGATAGCATAAAATACATTTAACAGCGAGTAAATGTGATTCTTTGGGAGAAGATTAAAAACGTGAACAAAAAAAACACTAAATTTAATATGAGGACCACTTGCAATTAAATACAGCAAACTACCTATCATACCTCGATATAGTTTTTCATCTACAGCTTTTCCATCTTCATCTTTATTTAATTTGGTGGATGTACTCATGGGAGTGCCTAAGGGCTTTGCTTGATCCATACCAAAAGGCTTAAGGAGTTCTTGTGTATACTTTAATTGATTTATGAAGATTCCATCCTTTAATTGATTGATTTGGAATCTGAGGAAGAAATTCAATTCTCCCATCATGCTCATCTCGAACTCCCTAATCATACACTTAGCAAATTATTTACACAAATGTTCATCATAGTACTAAAAATAATATCATCAATATATATTTGAACAATTAATAAAGCATTTTGATCTTTCTTAATAAATAAGGTGGTGTCTACTTTCCCTTTTTTAAATCCATGTTCAAGCAAAAATGTACTTAATTTATCATACAAAGCTCCAAGTGCTTGTTTTAAACCATATAATACTTTAGAAAGTTTAAAAACATGTTTGGATGCATCATAACATTCAAAACTAGGGGGTTGTTCAACATATACTTCTTCTTGAATAAGGCCATTTAAAAACACATTTTTGACATCTATTTGAAACAATTTAAAACCCATATGAGATGAAAATGTAAGAAGTAGTTTAATGGCCTCTAATTTAGTTACAACGGCAAATGTCTCATCATAGTCTATTCCTTCTTTTTGGTTATACCCTTTTGCCACTAGTCTTGCTTTGATTCTAACAATGTTACTTTGTTAATCTATTTTATTCTTAACAACCCATTTAGTAACTATTATAGGATGATCTACGGGTCTAGGTACTAAGATCCAAACTTTGTTTTAATGAAATTGTTCCAATTCCTCATTCATTGCTAAAATCCAATTCTTATTATCTAGAGCTTCTTCTATTGTTTTAGATTCAATCTTTGAAATGAAAGTAATATGAGATAAATTAAAATGAGATCTAGTAGTTACCCCTTGTTGAACATCACATATAATTTGATTAACGGGATGATCCTTCTTCTATTTCCAATCTCTTAGTCGCTCTTCATATTCTCCTTCTCTAATTAGTTTAACAATTTGTGATGTTTGTCCATTGTCTTCAAGTGAAAGGTTTTCTAATCCCTTGGATAAATCTACTTCATCAAACTCAAGTACTTTCTTTCTTTTAAAAGTATTAGATTCATCAAAAACAGCATGCATAGCCTCTTTAATGACTTGAGAGTTCTTATTGTAAACTCTATATGCTTTACTAGACAAAGAATATCTTAAGAAAATGCCTTCATTTGTTTTAGAGTCAAAATTTCCCAAACTATCTTTGGTATTCAAAATTTAGCATTTGCAACCAAAAATTTTGAAATGATTAATTCTTGGTTTCTTACTATTCAAAAGCTCATAAGGTGTTTTGTCTAATTGATATCTAATGTTTACCCTATTGATGATGTAACATACACATGCAACGGCTTCGGCTCAAAAATATTTTGGCAAATCATAGTCATTTATCATAGTTCATGCCATTTTGTGTAAAGATCTATTTTTTCTCTTTATTGCACCGTTTTGTTGAGGTGTCCTAGGTGTAGAAAAATTATGCATAATGTTATGATATTCATAAAAACATTCAAACATATCATTTTTTAATTCTCTACCATGGTCACTTCTAATGGATGTAATAAATAAGGACTTTTCATTTTGAATCTTCTTTGCAAAACTTAGAAAAGATTTAAAACATTCATCCTTTGAACTTAAGAATAAAACTTAAATAAAATGACTTAAATCATCAACAATAACAAATGCATATTATTTTCCTCCTAAACTAGCTACTCTAGTAGGACCAAATAAATCCATATGAAGTAGTTCAAGGGGTCTAGAAGATGTTACCGATTTCTTACTTTACAAAGAGCTTCTTACTTGTTTTTCTATTTGACATGCTCCACAAATTTTGTCTTTTTCGTATTTTATAGTTAGAAGTCCTCTAATAAGTTGTTTCAAAATGAGCTTTGAGAGAAGATCCATACTTGCATGTCCAAATTGTCGATGCCCAGTCCAAGCTTCATTCACTCAAGGAAATCAAACATTTATCTTTGAGATTAGTAACACAATATATATCAACAATGTAAAATTCCCTTCCCATGTTCCTAAGAACACGATACTATCGTTATCTATCTTAAAGACAACATACTTATCTCCTACAAAAACGAACCTTGTAATTCTTATCACATACTTGATTGACACTCAGTAAGTTATGTTTCAAGCCTTTGAAAAGTAAAAAATTATTGATTAAAGGACAGTTATCTTTACCTACTTTTCCAATTCCAATTACCCTACCCTTGGCATTGTCCCCAAAAGTGATAAATCCTCCATCTTTACTCTTGAAGGTGATAAACTATAAGGGACCCCTATTCATATGTCGTGAACAACTGCTATCTATATAACATTTGTTTCTTCTCTTATCCTTCAAGAAAATTAAAAATAATTTAAGTACCCATCTTATTTAGGGTCCTTATATGTTAGTATACCTAATTCATAAGTTTTTAAACTCTAAACTTAAATAAAATCACATAGATAAAATTACAAGAAAAAGTTAGAAAATCTATCATAAGTCTTTGAGAATATGGCTAAAGAGTTAACACGTATAAGTAAAATATAAGTCAATTTATGAATTACGGAGAAAAAAAGATTTTTGGCATATCGGTCCACCGGACTAATTACATCAATCCATCGAACACAAGACAAAAAACAAAAATTTTGATCTATCGATCAAACGAACCCTTCCATCAGTCGGTCGAACTAACTTAGGTCAACCGATGTTAGTGGTTCGGTTAACCGAAACTATATTCAGCAGGTCAAAAATAAATAATAAATAATAAACAACATGAAACAAAATTTAGGAAAAGCTTTATGGTTTTTGGAATCCACATTGTTTTTGTCTTTTGAAAATTGTTGTTTTTGTAACTTTTAGAGAAATTGTTCAGACGATCAAAATAAAAGTAAGAAATATGTCCATGTCGTTCATAGTATGAACAAAATAGAGGAGTATAGTTTCTTGGTTTAAACACATTGTAAATTTTACGAAAATGTTATGAAGGTTGCACATATGATTTTATATAATTCATTTGCCCTTGAAACAATTTTTTAGACTTTTGAGAATATAAGAATGCATGATGTCTATATTGAGATTTATTAGATACATTGTGAGCAATTTTTGATGAACTTTCATCTTCTAGATTTTTCCCTTTAACAAAGGTGATTTTACTAGTAGATAATTCATTGTTGTATCCTAAACTATATTTATCATTTTCGTTTTTCTGAATACTTAACAATGTCTCTAGTTTTCCTTTTTCATTGTTGAATTTTTCTACAGAATTTCAAAGGGACTAAATTTCTTTTTTTAAGGATCTGTTTTTATTAATAAGTTCATCATTGTCTTCGTTGATCAAACTTATGTCTTTTCTAAGGTTTTCATTTTCTGTTTTGCATGCATCTAACTCATCTAATATACTTTTGTTTTTTGTCATGCAGTTCCTTGTTTTTCTTTGTTAGTTCTTCTATGTGTTCTAACAATTCATCATATAAATAATCATATTCATCTTCATTAAAGGAAGAACATATCTCATTGTGTGCCATAAAACACATGTTGGCCACTTCTTCTTCTTCTTCTTCTTCGGAATCTCTGAATTTGGACCAAGTAGCTTTCAACACTTTCTTTTTCTTGGATTTCTCTTTCTTCCATGCCTTATTTTCTTTTTCTTTTTCTTCTTATATTCGTGGGCATTGTTATCTCAAGTGTCCCTTTTCACCACATTCATAATACGTTATGTTAAAAATTTTATTTTTAGAGAAAGACGTACCTTTTTTACGTGTTAAGGCATTTCTTATGAACTTCCTTAGTCTTCTCGTGATAAATGCGAGTTCCTCATTTTCTCTCCCAAGCGATGATTCTTCATCGTTACTTTCTTCTCTTTTGGATGCTTTGAAAGCCACTTTTTTTTTAATGTCTCTTATTCTTCTTAGAAATTTTTTTTCCTCATTTTGTACATCAATAATGACCCAATAAGCTCATCGATGGGAAGTATATTGAGATCCTTGGCCTCTTGTATCAAGGTTACCTTTTTCATGTCTTTGGTAGTGACATCAAGATTTTCATAACAAGCTTAACACTAGAATAAATCTTACCTAGACCTTTTAGAGCACTTATGATATTATTAAATCATGCATACATAATGGAAATAGTCTTATCATGCATCATTCTAAACATTTCATAATCATGAATAAGCATGTTAATTTTAGTCTCCTTGACTTGATTCGTACATTCATGAGTGATTTCCAAAGTATGCCATATATCATATGCAGTTCCACACATTGAAATTCTATTATACTCTTCCATATTTAAAGCACAATACAAAATATGCATGGCCTTATAATTCAAATAAATAGATCTTTTTTCTTATACATTATATTCATTTTATTTCTTTAAGACAACCTCTTTACCTATGATTTTGGTAGGTATATAAAATGGTTGAGTTACCATCATCCATAAATAGGTTTTTTTTTTCTATTAAGTAACACCTTATCCTATTCTTCCAATACATGCAATTGTTACCATCGAAAAAGGGTGTTGTATGTGGGTTATGCCCATCTAAATTAGATGAAGAACCTATGAAATTCATGAAGTGTGCCATTTGATCTTTCCTCATTAATTCGTTGGAATTAAATATTTATGTGAGACCTACGCTCTGATACCAATTATTGATCCTAAATAAAACCTAAAAAGGGGTTGAATTAGGTTCTAAAAAAATTTAGCAAAAAACACACAAAACAATTTAATAAAATTTTTGAAAGCTAAAATAAATATGAAACAAATAAAATGAAAAGAAACTTGCACTTTATTGAATATGAAATAAGTAATGCCAATATAAATTTAACTTATAATCTTTTTTTAGGATCAAGGATAACCATCTCTACTTTTCCAAAGGCTCAAGTATAACCTTTCAACAAATTCTTTGTAGGTTAAAGAATAACCTTTTAACTTTCTTTCTAAAGGCTCAAGAATAACCTAAAAAATCAAACACACCAACGTTACACAAGGATATATCTCACATAATTTGAGCACATAACTCTTAAACTTTGATAGAAAACTCGTTCTTAAAAGACCTCTATTCCAGACTTTGCTTAATCCTCTATTTATATTATAAGAATAGATTAATTTAGCCATTGGGAGAATCTCCAACATTCATCTGCTAATTAACTCTCTTGACAGTTGTATAAATCTTCAAATCATTCTGCAATATGACTGTTCCTGATAATCCGCTGATAATATTCTTCATTAGGTCGATCGATAGGCATCTTTAGTCGACCGGTCTTCGTTGTTTTTCTTTATTCGGTTGACCGGTAGATTGAGTCAGTCGACCGATGTTTGTTCAGCTGACCACTCGTCTTATTCAGTCAGTTGATCTCCTAAAAGAGTTTATTCGGTCGACCGATCTTCTTTCGATCTATCAATCTTCTCTTCAGCAAGTGTATTCGATCAATCGATGTGTAGTTGGTCGACTGATCTATCCTCATTCAAGACAATCAACCTTTGTATCAACATTCTTCGTACAAAAATACACTTCAAAATGATCTCTCTTTAATCATCCCTATCCTTATGCACATTTAAACAAAAATATCAATAGAAATGATGTTTTGTCATCATCAAAATAAGGTAGAACCTCCTTTGGTTCAATAGCTTCCAACTTTGTTAAGAAGACTAAACTTGAATTTTAAGGTTGCTTAATTGATTAAATGGTCAAGGAAATAATTTTCAATGATCTAGATGGATTAATTAAGGATCAAGGGACTTGTCCTAGGGCAATTTCACCAATTCAAGGCCAGGTTATGATCAAATCAATGTCTTTTCTCATACTTTTGAAGTTTAAGGTTTGGTCCACTTTTAAATTAACTAAACGAAGGCTTAAAGTGTAAGAAACTTAATTTAAAATTTCATATTTTCATATTAATACCCTCAAGATCAACCTATCATTGATACTGTATTGACTAAAACAAGTTATTTATTGATTTTTCAATGGATCAAGAGATTGATCCTCTTCTTTCAACATTTATCATCTTAACCTTACATTATTCATTCAAGATAATATTTAAGCATTCAAATAAGTAAAAGACAACCCTTAATCACATCTAGGCATGTATTCAGATCATTAAGAATCATTTCTTAACCACAAACATGTTCAGCCATTAATTTGGATTAAGAAAGAAAATATATAATGCATATTCATCATGTTCTTGAATTTCAGTACAAAATATAGGTTTAGAATGCACCGAATTGAGCTACAAACACGTCTGCAGGTCTAAGACATGTGATTGAGCCTTTACAACCCTAAAAACACAAGCTAAATCTACAATCAAAATCAGAAAATATGAAGAACACTTGAAATGAGCCCTAAGCTTTGAGAGAATTAGCAAATTGATCTGAAAACGTGTTTATCTTTATCAATTCTTGTTGTTTTTGGCTTCCAATACTTAATATATATGTCTACTATAAGTGGGAATCAAGTTGCAAAAGTTTTAGCCAATATAATGAGAGATCCGTCTAGAAAAAACTCGACAAGGGGTAAATGGCACATATAGAGAGTAAAACGATGCCATTTAACTACCCCCGTTTAACTCTCCATAAAAAGAAAAAAGGCAGCTGTTAAAGCAAAATGGGGGGAACTCTAACGCCTGCAAAATGACATTTTAATGCCTGTTTAACGCTTGCAAAATGACATTTTTACTGCAAATTTGATCTTTTCTCCTCAATTTAGATTCCAATTGCAATGTACAACATTTATACACATAATTAAACAACTTAGCAACAAAATGAGAGCAATTTAGCTTGATTTGGCATGAATTAGCTATGAAAACGCTAAGAATTCTTAAGCCATCATTTCTCGTTCCTTCTCCGATCAAATGAAAGAGACTAAGCAAGAGAGATGGGTCAATAAAAATTGAGAGAGAGAGAGAGAGAGAGAGAGAGATTGGTAGTAATCAGCCGAAAGAGTAAAAATAGAAAGGCTCCATAAAATTGAAGGAGAGACAATGTTAGAACTCAACTACTTTCACAAAGCTGGTATGCCCTTGTGAATAGCGACAACAGAGAGAAGCTTCCCAAATCTAGCAGCGATAGACGTAGAGATGGATTGGGGGGAGCAAACTAGAAGAAGATGTCATAATTGGCAACTGAAGACATCAATGAAGACTAAAATTAATGCCTTTTAACATCTGAGCTTGATGAAATAGTTAAGAATCATTGAGCAATGTGAGTGGTGGACAAATGTTACTTTGACTAGGATTTAAAATGTTTTTATTAATTGTATACTTTTTACCAAGGATTTAAAAATTGAACCGTACTGACCTGTTCGACCTGATTAACCCGATGAAATTCTTTCTTCAAGCCGAAAATGTCAAATTGTGAGATATAGTGAATGAAGGTCCTTATATTCCCACCAAGATTGAAAATGGACAAAGAATTCCTAAGGTAAAAGAGGAATGGAATGTAGATAATGAAAGATTGCTTTCTCTTAATAATAGAGCTGTTCATATTCTATTTTGTGCTTTAAGTAGAAGTGAATTCAATAGGGTGTCTGTGTGAAACGACTAAAGAAATTTGGCATACTTTTGAAGTTACTCATGAAGGTACAAATCAAGTGAAAGAAAGTAAAATTTCTATGTGTATTCATCAATATGAATTGTTTTCAATGCATCCTAATGAAAATATTTCCAACATGTGTATGCTAGATTTGGTAACATTATAAATGCTTTAAAAGGTTTAGGAAGATCATATGTAAATGTTGAAATTATTAGAAAAATTTTGAGATCTTTGTCAAAGGAATGGGAGGCTAAGGTAATCGCCATTTAAGAGGCTAAAGATTTTCACGTTTTAACTTTCGAAGAATTGATAGGTTCTTTACTCACTCATAAGATGACAATGAATGATTCAAAAGCAAAAGAAGACGAAACTTCATTAAGAAGGAAGAACATAGCATTCAAAGTTAAGAAAGAGGAATCTAGTGAAGAAGGGAACTCATTAGAAGAAAGTGAAGAAGGGATAACTCTTCTTACTAAAAAGTTCAACAAATTCCTAAGGAGGAAGTCATAATCCAAAAAAAGAGAGCAAGGTAAGTATGATCATAAAATAAAATATACTAATGTCATTTGTTATGAATGTAGGAAACTGGGGCATTTGAAGACCAATTTCCCACTTCTTAAGGAAGGTGAGAAGGATGACAAAAATGGAAAGAAGGAAAGAAAAGAGAAGAAGGACAAGAACAGACAGAAAGCTATGAAAACCATGTGAGAAACCGAAAGAGAAGAAGTAAACGAAAATTCTAAAAATGAAAGCGCCAAGTTTTGTCTCATAAAAAGGAAAAAATTGTCTTTCAAACTTAAGGAAAGCAAGAAATTGTTAAATGATCTTGAAATAGAAAAAGAGCGATTGGTGAATGTGAATGATGAGTTGAAAATTAAAATGCATAATGCTTTAAAAGCTAAGGCTGCATGTATGATAGAAGTTGATAATTTGAATAATGAAAAGAATGGCATGTTAGAAACCATGATAAATTTCGATGTTGAGAGGAAGAAAATGATGGATGAAAATGAATCTTTAAAAAATGAGATAAAAGGCTTTAAAGAATCATTAGAAAAGTTGACTAAGGGAAAAGAAAAGTTTAGATAACATGCTTGGAGCTAAAAAATTTTCCAATGATAAATGTGGTTTAGGTTTTACTCAAGGAAGTGGAACACCAAATGGAAAAACTACTTTTGTGAAGGGAAAAAGTTTGGATGAAGAATATATTCCTAGGTCATCATTTGATAATGGTGCATCATCTTCTAGAAGTCAATCTAGGAATAC
>JAOXYD010235392.1:0-17603 GCA_028565735.1 Pinacopodium congolense | reverse complement strand
ATAAAACAATATTCAAAGATTGGATAAGAGAGAATAAATCATAAGATTAAACTAAGGTTGAGATTCGGCTAAGGCAAAATGTTGCATAAGATTCGGACTTGTAAAGGAGAACATCAAAACTAAAGCTAAGCTACCAAAATTCGGACAGCACAAGATGTAGTTGTTTATCTGTTTATCTGGCAAATCATCATTTATAGGACCTTTGTTAGCACCATGCTCTATTAGACGACTCAAATGGTTTGCTACTCCATTTTTTGAGCCTCTCGTATCCTTCATCTCCACATCAAACTCCTAAAGTATGAGTATTCAATGGATGAGCCTCAGCTTTGCCTCCTTTTCCAATAGGTACTTCAAAGCTACATGATCAGAATAAACAATAATTTTAGTACCCAATAAATAAGAACTAAACTTATCCAAAGCAAAAAATACTGCAAGAAGCTCTTTTTCTATGGTAGTGTAGTTTGCTTGGGCGTCATTCAAAGTCTTGGAGGCATAATAAATAACATGCAGAATCCTCCCCACTATCTGGCCCAAAATGACTATAATAGCAAGTTTGAAGGCATCATGTATAAGCTCAAATGGCAGACTCCAATCTGGAGGTTGTAAGATGGATGTAATGACTAACTTCTCCTTTAAGGCATCAAATGCCTTCTTGCATTGCTCGTCAAAAAAAAAATTCTTCTCCTTCTGGAGTAGCCTACACAATGGTTGTGTAACCTTGGAAAATTCTTGAATGGCCAAGGGTATTGAGATTGATAGAGCCAAGATAGACCTTGTTTCTTCTTTACCTTACCTCATTTCTGTATAGGAAGTTCTGTAGTTTGCTTGGGCGTCATTCAAAGTCTTGGAGTCATAATAAATAACATGCGGAATCCTCCCCACTCTCTGGCCCAAAATGACTATAATAGCAAGGTTGGAGGCATCACGTATAAGCTCAAATGGCATACTCCAATCTGGAGGTTGTAAGATGGATGTAGTGACTAACTTCTCCTTTAAGGCATCAAATGCCTTCTTGCATTGCTTGTAAAAAAAAAATTCTTGTCCTTCTGGAGTAGCCTACACAATGGTTGTGTAACCTTGGAAAAGTCTTGAATGAACCTGTAATAAAACCCTACATGGTAAAGAAATGACCAAACTTCCCACACAGAAATGAGGTAAGGCAAAGAAGAAACAAGGTCTATCTTGGCTCTATCAACCTCAATACCTTTAATAGAAATCATATGTCCTAAAATTATCCCTTGTTGAACTATAAAATGACACTTTTTAGAATTAAGAATAAGATTAGTTTTAAGACATCATATAAGTACCAAAATAAGGTGATCCATGCATTGCTTAAATGAATCCCCATGCGTAGTAAAGTTATCCATAAAAACTTTGATGATTTTCTTAAGATACTCAAAAAAGATACTTACTATGCACCTTTGAAAGGTATCGAGGGCATTACACAATCCCAAATGCATCTGTGTATAGGCAAAGGTTCCATACGGACATGTGAAAGTTGTTTTCTCCTAGTCCTTCAGAGCAATAGCAACTTGAATATATCTTAAATAACCATCAAGAAAATAATAATAAACACGACCAGTAAGACGTTCTAACATCTGATCAATAAATGGTAAAGGAAATGATCCTTTATACTCATCGTGTTGAGCTTACGATAATCTACGCAAACTTGCCATTCGTTCTACACTTAATTCAAAACCATCTCTCCTCTCTCATTCTCTACAATTGTAATGCTTGACTTCTTAAAAACCACCTGCAAAGGACTTACCTACATGCTGTCAAACAAGGGGTATATGACACCCACTTCTAGCAACTTCATCACTTCCTTCTTCACCACCTCCATCATTAGTGGATTGAAATGTCTTTTCACTTGATGGACTAGAGTAGCTCTTTCCTCAAGAAAAATTCTGTGCATACATAAGGAAGGACTAATACCTTTGATATCCACAACTTTCCATCCTAACACCGTCTTATACTCTCGTAAGACACTGACGAGTTTCCCTTCTTACACCTTGGTAAGATCACTTGCTATGATGACTGGAATTGTGTTGTTAGTGCCCAAATAAGCGTACTTGAGGTGAGCAAATAAGGGCTTCAACTCACCTTTTGGTGCCTGCATGATAAAGAGTAGCAACTGATTAGTACTAATCGACAATTCTAAAAAGTGTGGGACATACCTGCCAAAAGGACTAGTCTCAAATGCCCAAATTGCTTCCTTTAACTCCTCTCCAAACTCAAACTTACTCTACTAATATCCAGACATCTTTTACTCCAATGGGGTAGTCAATGCTACCTCTAAAGGGTCACCTACAGAAAGAAAAGACCAATGCTCTACCAAAGAGTTAAGAATATCTGCTTCGGTGACTGACTCACAATCTGATAAATAGCGCATGACGTTAAATATATTGAAACAAATGACCTCACCATTGAACTGTATAGTTAACACCCTACTATGTACATTGATATTTTTTTGAGATGTCGTTAAAAATATCCTACCTAACAAAATAGTTGAAGGACTCAAAGAGCACTCTTCATGCATATCTAACACATAAAAATATGTAGGAAAAACAAACTCATCAACCTATACCAAAACATCCTCAATAACCCCCTCAATGTATGTGTTAGATCTATTAACCAATTGAATGATAACACGAGTATCTTTTGGTGAACAAAGATTAAGAGCTTTAAAATTATATAAAGGCATAACAATGATTAAAGCTCCTAAATCTAACATGCATCTCTTATACCTCATATTGCCAATCTTGCAAGGAATGGTAAAAATACTTAAATCCTTACACTTGGGGAGTAGTTTCCTCTATAAGATTTCTGAAAAATTGCCCCCCACACTGATCTTCTCATCTCCCCTCAGTTTTAGGTGCATAGCTCCTTCAAAAATTTAGCATAGTACGAAACCTACTCAATCGCTTCTAAAAGAGGAATATTAACTTTTACCTTGCAAAAGACCTCCAATATTGCCTTTTCCTTCTCCTATTGCTTATTCTTTTCTAACTTGCTTGGAAATGGAACATAAGGTGAATCATTAAAAATATGGTGCAAAGTATTTACCTGAGGAGGGTGATCTTCCTTCTTCTAGGTTAACTTGATTTCTTCCTCTTCTACTTTCTCCTTCCCTTTCCTTGGCCCTTATACTTCCTTGCCACTTCTCAAAGTAATGGTGCAAGTGTCTTCTCTTAGCTTCCTTTCAGACTGATTAGGCAACCTTGCAAAACTTTAGGTTCGTAACTTTCCCATAGCATCAGCCAACTGACTTACCTAGTTTTCTAAATTCTTTAATCGACTCCTCGCTTCCTACGAAAATTGAAGAGTATTAGTTGCTAAGCTCTTAACAATTTTCTCTAAGGACATACCTCCAGCTTGTTCTGGTTATGATGGTTGTGGAGGTAGTGCCCTTTGTTGAAACTATGGTTGATTTTAATGGAAACCTAGTGATGCATAGAATCCTTATGGCTACTACTAATAAGCGGGGTGGCATGCATTAAAATTGCTTCCTTGATGTGGGTTTCCATACCTGAGATTAGGATGATCCTTCCAACTGGGGTTGTCCTTGAATCCTCCAACTACATTAACTTATTGTTTATTTCGTAAAGAAGGACATGCATCAGTAGAATGATCAAATAAATTAAAAATGCCATATACCTTAGAGGGCCCTTTTCCCATCACTACTTGTTGGAGCAAAGATGTTAAGTTGGTAACTTACTGCTTTGGCTTGGAAATAAAAGCTTCCTTAACTTGCTTTGTTGAGATGAAGCATTTTTTTGCTTCCCCCAATATTGAGAGTTGCCCGCCATTGTTGCTATCAAGTTCTTCGCATCCTCCAAGGTCCTATCTACTAGAGCTCCACCACTCGTAGCATCAATCATATTCTTGTCCAAAGGAAGCAGACCCTCATAAAAATATTGACTTAATAATTGCTCACTTATCTGATGATTTGGATAGCTATTGTAAAGCTTTTTAAAACGCTTCTAGTACTCATGTAGTGGCTCCCCTGTATCCTATCTGATACCACATATCTCATTCCTTATTATGGTGACTCTCAAAACAGGGAAGTACTTTTCTAGGAATGCCTGTTTCATTGGCTCCCATGTGTTAACTAGCCAGTAGGAAAATAGTAAACCACTCCTTAGTTGCATCTGCTAGGGAAAATGGTTATGGAGGCAATGCATCTAGCTCATCACCCTCCCACTTTCCCTGACTTACGCATAACTCCTTCAAACATCTATCCTAATTAAACTCCTCTCACTCTTGATCCTCTTGCCTCTCTTGCTTAATCTTCTTCCCTTTTCTTCTTTCTTCTCCTCTTCTTCTTTCCCCTTTTTTAAACTACTAGGAAAATGAACATAAATGTGATTAGTAATACCAAAAGAAGTACTACTTACCTTAGGAAGTGTTTCATCTTTCTTCTTTTCTAAGATCATCTCCTTTTCCCTAATGGGCTCCTCTTTCTCTTCTCTACCCTCCAAAAAAAGAGCAAATGTAATCTCCCCATGGTCTCTCTTTGGTTGGCTAGGAATGCTTGTAGCAACTTAAGCTTTTAGGCTTGATATCACTTCTACCAGCTAGCTCAATTGATCCTCCAAGTCCTTCAAGCCACTCTACATTTTATATTGGAATTAAAGGATGCTCTTAGCCAACCTTTTTATGATCGCCTCCAATGGCATCCCATCAGTTTGTGCTGGTGATGGTGGAGGTGCAGGCATAGGTTAACAACGGAACTGACTTTGATAGCATAATAGCAAAGAATTGAATCCATGCTAGGGGGGCCTCATATGGAAAGTAACTATGATCCTCTCACTACAGATGGTAAATTGGAGTATAAGGATCATACCATCCTTGTTGAACCTCCTGGGAACCTCCATCCATATATAACTACTACTCATCCTACAAAATAAGAAATATATCAAAGAATGGCCTAAAAATGAACAAAAATCATATACCTTAGTGTCTACTATATCCATCACTACTCGCTCAACTAAGGATGTGAGAATTTTTACTTGTTGTTTCCACCTTATAACAGTAAACTCAAATGTGTCACCACAAGAATTGATGCAAGAAGAATTAGAATAAAAAATATGCTGAAAATAAGTCATTACTCAAAAGTTATGAAACATAAACAAAAAAAAGGTGACAAAAGATCAATAAAAACAAAAATGAAAACAAAAATATAAAAAACAAAAACACCACGTCACCTTCTCAGTAAAGGCATCAAATTTTGATGAGTTTATCACTAACCACCAAATAATAAAATTACCTAACTAACCTAGTTAACTATGTAGTAAGGCAAGTTATGGCCGATCCCATAGAGAACTGATTATGTTTGATAACTATTCATAATGTTTCATAAAAGAAAAAGAAAAAAAAGAAAACCCCTACTATATAGAATTTAAAATAAACAAAAAGACAATCAACGAAACTAAAGTGAACAAAACAAGAAAGAAAATAAAAGAACAAAAAGCTTAACAGAAGATATTAACTAGATTCATGAATTACAATAAATCATCAAAAGTATAAATTATGCTATACTTAAGATGCTAGCTTACAGACACAAATAACCTCTTACTTCCTAAGTTCCTCCAATTTTAGATAAGTCTTATATGATAGAAAATTTACCTTTAACAATGTAACAATATAGAACAAACTCTCTAGATTTAGTGGTGCGAGAGCATTAAAAACTAAGGAACGGCTAACTCAAGCTATGATCTTGCAAGCTCGGATTATGTAGCCTAAGTAATCAAAATTCAAGACTAATTAATTAAGTTTACCTATAAAATCACTTAATCAATCGCTACCTATGGTATTTGTTAATGACGATCACGTATAAAAAATCTATACCTAGCAATTGAACTAAGAATCTCAAATATATTGGCTAAACCTGTAAAACGATTCCTAATTCATATCATTAAATCCTAATTTCAATTTAATTCTATCATAAATCATAATACACACTCAATACCCATTTCAATTCTCAAAATTATCATCTTTAAGTCCAACAAATGTCTTTAAACCTACAAGAGAACTGAGCTAACATAATAAAAATAAACAAAACCCAACATGAAATTAAATAAACCAAAACTAAAAATGCATTAAATATTAAAAAAATATCAAGAAAAATGCTTAAAAATTAAAGAAACAATATTATATTAATGAAAACCAAGAATTTTACACATATTTAACAAAACCTAATGATTGTGTTTCATATTATATTTCTAGGTTGATTTTAGGTGATTTAAATGTTGTTTATGTGTTTCAAATTGAGTCAGTAGGAAATTTTTCATCCTTTTCATTATATTTTAGGTTTTTAAGTATTTCTTTGTATTGTTTAGTGTTTGAGGCCAAATATGAACTTATTTGAGGAATGATTTGATGCACTTTGATGTTTGGATGTGCAGGTAACAAATGAGATCCAAACCAGTACCAGTTTTTGTACTGTGACTTTGATGATACATTAGGTGCCCTTAAAGAGCTCAAATTGCTATGAAAATTTCTAGGTGCTAGAACAACATGTAAGGAACCTACATATAAAATTTCATGACATTTGGAGGTCTATAGATGAAGATATAGTAAAAATAATGAGTAGAGTTCAAAGATAAAAAATCTTATGTGGCGGGATGACGTGGAAAAATGTGTGGAAATGATTTTTTAGACATAAGAGGACACACAAAAACCCTAGTAGTCACACTTCTGACCCTAAGACACATCCAAGACAAAAATAGAGTGATTTGGAAGAGGAAAAACTTGTGGAAACTCAAGAAGAAGGAAGACAATCAAGAATCAATAAGGGCTGCCCAAATTTTCCTAAAAAGGAGGCTTCGTTATTTTCACTAGTTCATCTTGTTTACTTTCCTTTTAATGTTTAATCTGAATACTCTTTGTTTGAACATGATTATATATTGCTAAATCTATTTTATGGATTGTTCTTGAATTGTTTATCCTACTTTTGCTATATTGATTTAATGCATAGTTATTTGTGTTAAATGTTAAGCTTATAATCACTTCGAATCGAGAGATTGTTTTGATTTATTTGAGTTAGGGTGCACAATGAGAGTTGGTAGCTTAATGGACTTGAAATTAACTAATTAATATGTGATTGAAGAGATATCTTAATTATTTTTTAATTTTCCTTAGGATTGCTTTAAATCCAAGTGCATTATTTAGGAGTAGTATTGTGAATCGAGAGGTTAGAATTCAACTTTTAGGTAGTTTAATTGAGATTAATTGGTTAGATCTCGAGAGGGCGTAATCAACTATTGGATATCTAGGATCAAACCAATTAAATTAGTAAGGTAAAAGGAAGATAAACAAGGATAGAACAGCCGTTAAGTATCCATTGTTGAGTATCTACTATGTTTTTCTTTCTTCTGCAATTTAATTCATTCAAGTTATGTTAATTAGTTTAATTTTTAGTTTCTACACTTTTTTTACCTTAAAAAAAGTTCAATTCAAATTTTTAGGTTTCTAGAATCAATCCATGTGAGATCAATATTAGTTATACTATAAGTTACAACCTTTTACTTACAATGTAGCTAAAAATAGCAAACAGGTTTTTGGAGCCATTACCTAGAATTGTCATTTTAGCATGTTGTTCCATTCATATTATTTTGATTTAAGGATTTTTAACACTTTTCTTGTGTGATTGCAAGTGCATGAACACAAGAGTGACTAGTAGCTCAAATAAGCTATAAGACACCTAAATTTTATACATCACCAAGCACAAAAAAGAACTTTGGAAAGGGAAGTGTCAAGAATCTCTAGAAAGAATAATGGTGGAAGATAGGAATCAAGATGAGCGCCAATGAACTCTCATGGACTTCATGAGGCCTAGCTTTCACATTAATCAGCAGGGTATTACAAGACCCCCAATCTAGGCCAACAATTTTGAGATCAAACTGTCATAATTAAACATGTTGCAGATAAATGTTTAATTTTATAGGTTAGCCAATGAATATCTGAATGCTCACCTGGCCAACTTCTTAGAAATCTGCGACACTTTTAGATATAATGGGCTATCAGAAGATTCCGCAAGTATGAGGTTTTCCCTTTTACTCTAAAGGATCAAGCTAAGGCTTGGTTAAATTCTCTAAATCCAGAGAATATTATGACTTGAGAGTAGTTAGTAGAAGCTTTTTTAGCCAAGTATTTTCCACTGACGAAGACTACCTGAATCATTAAAGAGATAACAAACTTATAGTAGAGTGAAGCTGACTCTTTTTATGAAATATGGGAGAAGTTTAAGGAGCTATAAAGGAGTTTCCCCCACTATAATCTATTGAGGGAATTTTTGCTGCAAAGTTTTATAACGAAGTGACTACGCACACACGAAGTACTATAGATATAGTAGTAGGAGGACCTTTAATGCGAAAGATAATAGATGCAACTCATGACCTATTAGAAGAGATGGTGAATAATAGCTGCTTGTGGAGTACAAAAAGGAGTAGGCAACCATCTCTTAAGGAGCAGAAGGGTATTATTGCCATGGATTCGGTAACTGCCTTACAAGCTTAGATTTCAACATTAGCCAAACAGTTGATTAACTTACAGGTTATATCATCACAATCATTGAAAGTAGTATAACATGGGTTTGAGTTATGTGGTCAAGAAAGTCATGTAACTATAGAGTTCTTCTTAATAATTGGTAATGAGATAGAGAAGGCGAATTAAATGAGAGCATTAAAAGGAATGTCAGGTAATAACCTCTACTCTAGTACTTATAATTCAAAGTGGAAAAACTACCTAAACTTTTCTTGGACTAACAATGCAGATAGTAATATGAGAGCATAAGGGTAACCAAGCTTTTAATAAGATAGGCTTGGATCACTAGAATCAAAGATGGATAAGCTCATTAACATGCTCAACTAAAAGTTTAATAGCCAAGAAGAGAGCCAGAAGATGATGGAAGTAAAACTCGATCAAATTGTAAGGAATCGTACCTCTTCCTTTTATAATTTAGAGGTTCAAATTGGGCAGCTAGCGAATGCATTATCTACAAGAAGTGTGGGGAGTCTTCCAACCAATACAGAGTCCAATCCAAGGGAGAAACTAAAGGCTATCAAATTTATATAAAGAAAGGAACTAGACCAGCCATTAGAGATAGCCGAAAACTCTAAGGAGGAAAGCCAAGAAAAAGAAAAAGAAAAGGAGGAAAAGCTTTATGTCCTAATACCATTATACAAGCTCAAAATTCCTTTTCCACAAAGGCTTAAAAAGAACCAAATGGATGAACAATTCGCCAAGTTTTTGGATAAACTAAAGAGGTTGCAGACTAACTTAGCATTTGCAGAAGCATTAAAGAATTTGCCCAAGTACTCCAAGTTTCTCAAGGATATCTCATTAAACAAGCGGACTTGGGAAGACAATCAAACGATAACTTTAATAGAGAGCTGTAGCTCTGTCATCACTAATCATATACCGTCCAAGTTACAAGATCTAGGAAGTTTCACTATACCTTGATTTATTGATAACTTGAAATTTTCCAAGCGTCTATATGATTTAGGAGTAAGTATCAATATTATATACCTTTGTCAATTTTTAAGAAATTAGAGCGTGGAGATATTAAACCAACAACCATGCTTATATAATTGGGAGATTAATTCATCAAGAAGCCGGTTAGTATGGTGGAAGATATACCTTTTAAGGTAGTTAAGTTCATTATTCTAGTAGATTTTGTAGTGCTTAATTTTGAGGAAGACAGAAATTGTCCATTACTTTTGGGTAGACCATTCATGAACACTGGAAGAGCACTAATTGATGTACAGGAAGGGAAGTTAATGCTTAGGATTGGGGATGAATAAGTGGAATTTAGCATGAGCAAGTCCTTGAAGAATTTTGTGAAAGGGAAGGATTATAGGAAAATAGATGTGTTTAAAAAGTGTGTGAAGGAGCAAGAAGTTAATTGTGTTGAGGAAGTGAAGAGTAAAATCATTGAAGAAGTTAACAAGGAGGAGGAGTCAAGCGTGAGTCCAAATCAAGAACTTTTAGTACGAACAAAGGCTCCTATTTCATTCTCCTTAGTGAAACCACCCATACTTATAGTGTAATCCTTATGTTTATGCTTGAAACATGGCCCTTTGGTTGAGAACAAATCACTACCTATTACAAGCAGAAAGCGTAGTTAAGGTGAGAAAGAAACCACTCAGAGAAAGGTTGAAGTTGATTCCAATTGAACTCAAGAGTGGATGGAAAGCACCATTTAGAGTTAATCAAGTTTACAAACATGGTACTCTCATAATAAAAAAATTCAAAGCAAAAACATTCAAGGTGAACGGGCATCATAGCAAGCTATACCTTGGAGAATTTCCACCGAAAGAAAGGGACGTATTCTCTTACTCTTCTGTTATTCCTTCAAGTTAAAACTAAGTATGGTCAAACTAAGGACTTTAAATTCGCATTTTTTTATTATTTGTAATTAGTTTAATTTGTAGCTTGTGTGTTTAATAGAGGTTTTAACTTTTTTGTTTTAAAATTTTAAAATTTTATTAATTTTTTACAAAAAATTACATTTTAAAAAATTATTAAATTTTTTTTCCTTTAAAAATTTTCAAAACAAATTTTTTCTTTCTTCAAAAAATATATCTTTAATAAAAATTTAAAAATTTAGACTATGGATCGCTATAGCGATAATGGATGCATACGTCCATGCAAATATTTTTCTTTTTTATTTTTTATTTTTATTTTTTCATTAATTTTTTTATCATTTTTTCTTAATCCATACAAACCCCTTTTCATTTTTTATTATTTAATTATTTTAATTAAACGTTTTATCATTATTCTTATTATTTTTATTTTTTGCTTTTTCTTTATTTAGTTATTTGTGTTAGTCTTTATTTTATTTTTATGCTTTGTTTACTTTACTTTATTTTCTTTTATTTATTATTTCTTTTTTGTTTTTGTGATTATCCCAACTTTTTTTGTTATTTTTTAAATTACTCTTTTCTTTTAGTTTTATTTTTTCCTTTTTATTTTATTATGAATTACTTTTTATTTTTTCTCAAACCTTAGGTTGTTCTCCCCTCTTTAATTTTCATTTTTTTCACCTCAAAATACTCCTCGTTACTCTAGTCTTTCATCCATATTCCATCATTTATGCATCAATCTCCAAGTGTCGTATAGTACTCATCACCATAACACTTACAAGAAAACAAACTACCGGAAACAAACCATCTCAAGGACAAGCAGTGGCTCTCGCACAAATAACACAAGACATGGCTCACGAATTTAGTGCTTTTCTTTCGATCTTTAGTCATGGCAACGTCTTCAGGTCATATGGAATGGAATAAATTCTCTCTAGCCATGCTTATATATGGACTTCAATTCTCAGGGGAGTTTTGTTCTTTTCCCTCTTTTCTACTTCACGTACATTTTTTTTATCTTCCAAATTGAGAACAATTTAGGTTTAAGTATGGGGAAGGGGTTTGTTTGTATTATTGTTAAGTCATTAAAGAAACGTAATCATGCATTCATCAATGCTAGGTTAGTTGAATTTTGGTGCATATATCTTGTCATATATCTCATCATAATAATTAGAATGAGGTTTGGTTGCATTCTTTTTAATTCATTATAGAAATGTGATCATGCATTCATCAATACTAGGTTAGTTGAATATATCTTGTCATGCATACCATTTAATATTTGGAATGAAATTGATTTGTGTGCTTGAAATTGAATTAGGTAGTTTGAGTGGAAGGTGAACCATGTTGATTTATTAAAGTAGTTGGTTGCATAAATTTGGTCAAAAATTGATAATTGAGTGATTAGGCAATGTGTGAAATCATCATGGATTTTCATATATAAATCTATGTAAGGCATGGAGCTGTATAACTACATTTCAGTCATTTTATTTTCCTTATTATGTGTAATGCTTCCCTATAAAGACTGCCTTTAAAACTTGCTCTAAATCAGTTTGAAACTACTATATGCATGTTATATGGAAAGGATTAAGGCCATCTTTTTTTTTTAAACCCTTGACTTAAATGACCTACCTAATTCATTATCCCTTGTAACCCCTTTTGAGCTATTAACCATATTTTTTTCTTGAATTAAGCACCCTCTATTAAAATCTCAGAAACCCTATTAGCCTTACCCAATCATGATTTTAATAAGTGTTAAGTGAGCATTAGTTTGGGATTTTTTTCATATTTTATTTTGAGATGATTCGAGTGGTACTTCTACTCATGCTTTGCACGTATATAGTTGCTACTACTATTTCCTTATTATTGAAAAAATTAAAAAAAGAAAAAAATTAGAAAAAAGAAAAAAGGAAGAAGAAAATAATCAAATATAGTAGCAATAAGTAGTAATGAGTAGTTAGTTGTATTCACATACATATCTTAAACATTATATGTGGTTGTGCCTTTAAACTTAGTGCTTTATGAAAACTTGTGAGAAACTCTTTAACTATTTTGACTCACCTTAACCCAAACCCTATTATAACCATGAACACAAGTCCTTTTAATCCATTATAGCATGTAATCTATGTGGAAGAAAATTGGTGAATTTGCAAGCCTATCGTAGTGTGATCTCCTAGACGAAGTCTTAAGAAAAAAACCAACCCTTAAACTCTTTAGTGAAATTAGTGAACATCATGAGGAAAATCCTTCTTCATTTTATGCTTTCGTTTTAACAATGGTATCATAAGTTGAGATTTTTATGTGTACTGATGAAAAAATTAGGATGTGTATAGCATGATAATCAAGTTGCCGAAGTTTGAAAGATTCCATAGACTTGATCTATTTCAAAACGAACTAATGGAATGTAATGTTTGTGTTTAATTTTCTTGAGGATAAGCAAAGGTTTAAGTGTGGGAAAGTTGATAAGTGTGTTTCAGACTATATTTCTAGGTTGTTTTTAGGTGTTTTAAGTGTTGTTTATGTGTTTCAAATTCAGTTAGTACGAAATTTTGCATCCTTTTCATTATCTTTTAGGTATCTGACCATTTCTTTGTATTGTTTAGTATTTTAGGGAAAAATATGAACTTATTTAAGGAATGGTTGATGCACTTTGATGTTTGGATGTGCAGGTAACAAATAAGACTCAAACCAGTATCAATTTTTGTATTCTGACTTTGACAATGCATTAGGTGCCATTAAAAACCTTGAATTGCTATGAAATTTTATATGGAGATATGAAAACATGTGAGGAGAATATATATCAAATTTCATGACATTTGGAGGTCTGTAGATGAAGATATAGCAAAAATACAGGGCAGAGGTCAAAGATAGAAAATTTGATGTAACGGGATGATGTGGCAAAACATTTGCAAGTCGTATTTTATGATTTTTTGGACATAATAGGATGTGATGAAGCCTAGTAGCCACACACTTCGGACCCTAGAATACATCTAAGATAAAAATAGAGGGTTTTAGAAGAGGAAAAACGTGTGAAAACTCAAGAAGCCAAGTGCATTATTTAGGAGTAGTGTTGTGAATCGAGGGGTTACAATTCAACTTTTAGGTAGTTCAATTGGGATTAATTGGTCGGATCTCAATATAGGGTAATCAAATATTGGATATCTAGTATCAAACACAATTAAGTCAATAAGGTAAAAGAAAGATAAACAAGAATGGAACAATCCCTAAATCTCCACTATTGAGTATCTACTATGTTTTGCTTTCTTCTGCTATTTAATTCATTCAAGTTTCGTTAGTTTAGTTTAATTGTCAATTTCTACACTTTTTGTTACCTTAAACAAAGTGTAATTAGGATTGTTAGGTGTCTATAATCAATCCTCATGGGATCGATATTAGTTATACTAGAAGTTATGACTTGTATACTTGCAGTGTAGCCAAAACTAACAAATAAAACCCAAATGAAATAATAATATAAATGGAACAAAAATAGAAACAAAACAGTATAAAAAAATAAAACCAAGATTCAACACTTAAACTACTTAATCTAAGGTCTAAACATGAAAGGAGATGAAAAGAACAAAGAAAAGAAGCCCAAAACCTAAAGAAACAAGAAGAAAAGGGATTGCCCTAAGTGTAAGATCCAAAATATGATGAAAATCTACCTCCCCTCTACTTAAATATGTCTCATCTAAGGTTTTTGGTGTGTTATAGGTGAATGGACAAGTTTCACCTGAAAAGCACCCTAAACACCCTAAATACCTCTCCCCTTTTATTATTGCCTATTGTGTTGATTGATTGTTTCTTTTATTACGATTGTATTGGTATAAACATATGTATAACATTCTAGGTTGAATATTAGTTTAGTAATTGCATATAGTTGAATTGATTTAGGTAGCTTAGTTTAATTACTTTAGAAAAATTTTAGAATAATCAATTCACCCTCACCCTCCCCTTTTGAGTGCTTTTAGGATTTACAAATAATAAGAAAAGATGATAATCAGATATTTAAGTGAATAAATCTTAAGTTTTCACTTGTAAGCTGTTTAATTTTCTATTTACATGCTGAACAACATAAGAAGATCATTAGTCATATTCTATGTTTTAGTGCATAATAAACAAAATTTAACTAGCTATTTTATGAAATTTTTATTTAAAAATAATAAGTTTACACTTTATGATGTCCTTCTTTTTATTATCAATATGTCATATTTTGCTAACTATATAAAAATATTAAATACATACACTATTTAATTTCATCTCATTAATAATGAGAATTAAATAGTATAACAAACTATTATATATATATGTATCTATATACATATTAATAATCTCGCAATGTATTATTAGGTATAAAATATAACTGTTCTACAAAAATAACTTCTATAATCATTTATTGCTAACATGTAGAAAATTTTCATAATTATATGTTAGGAGGTTAAAAATGTAATTTAGTTTTATGTGAAAGAAAAACTTTATTTACTTCAAATATGAATAGATTTATTTATTTATTTGTGCAACTTAGACATATTTTCAATTAAAAATAGAGATATTACCTTACAAGTATAAAGTTTCTCAAAAATATTTAAATTTATACAATTTTATGCAAACTTAAATCATATAATTGTAAATAAAGACCTTTAAGAGTCTAGTATGTAAGCTTTATATACGCCCAAAAAGATACTCAAGAGGAGATATAAGCCTAAAAAGACACTTAAGAGGAGAGGGGGTTAATTGAGTGAATAAAATTTTCTAAACTAATGAAACTAGCTATCTAAACCAATTCAATCTAAATGTAATAACTAAACCAATATTTAACGTAATATGATATGTTATGCTTGTTTAAATGGAACAAGTTCAACCAATAATAAACTAAAAACAAAGCATAAAATTAAGGAGAGAAGGGAAAGAGAGCAACACCAAAATTTATAGAGCTTCGCCTAGTCAAAAAATAGATTACTTCCTTTCTCTAATTACTTACTGTAAATTCCACTAACTAATTAAGAACAAGTACAATCTTCTTCCATAATGAAGAGTAATCTTCCTGTTGAATGTGAAGAGAAACCTTTTAACAAATCTTTTTATGGAAAAGAGGAGCCTTTACAAGATTAAGCAACTAAAAGATTCAATATTCCCCTTTAAAGTAACAATATGCCCTAAATAGGTGTTTCATTTAGAGTTCAATTAAACCGAGGGCTCTTTACTTTCAATAAATGAAATGATGGAACAATAATGCACTTGAAACCTTAAAAAAAATTAATATGGCATATTTGAATCAATAAAAACATTTATATGTGATGAATGATTAAGTTAAAGATGATATAAAGCAAATCTAGATAGTTTTTAAAAATGAGATTATAAATTCTTCCAAACATTAAAACAAACCTAAACAAATTCACGTATATAATCAATAAAACCCTAGCATATAATAATTTGGAAGCAAAAAATTTAGATTAAAGTACTCAAATATGTGAAAGAATGATAGAACATGCAGAACTGGGTATGATGTTTATGACTTTATGAGCTTGAATCTGCCAATATAAATACTTAATAATGCATAAAAATGATCATGAAACTCTTGAACACTAAAAAAAAAACTAAAAACAGTAGATTTGAACACCTATAAATAGATAATAACAATGACAGTTTTGATATATATATATATATAGTCTTAAATAACAATGCTTATGAATGGTTTTTTATAGGGTTAGAAAGGGGCAGGAGTCATTAGAAGAAAAAAAAAGACATTTGGGACTTAAGAAATATGTTGAAATCCAAAAGAGAAAACTAGTCATTATTGTGTCAAACCCTAAACAATGGCACCTGGAGAGCTTAACGATGTTATTGAAGTCTTGAACAACCATCATTTAGCTTCTAGACAGACAGGCATTAAATAGCTCTTTTTTCAAGTCCTATTTATACCTTATTCGCCCACCATTAAAGGTCTAGAAAACTCCAAATATAGTTAAAACATGATCTAAACCTTTCTAAACATTTTCCTAACAATGAACATGACTTCAAACAAGTTTCAATACATATTTTGAGACCGTATAATGAACCAAAATGGTTTAATAACTTCAAAGTCATGAATTTGCCTATTTAATGAAATTTTATACATATTTTAAAATTTATATGCAATGCATGATAAGATTGAGCCCTTAGATCAATTAAACTACAAGTAAAACTTACAAACACATTCAAAACTACCTAACTAAGGTCTTGGAGCTTGCATGATGCTTTTCCTTCCATTCTCTACCAATTTAGCCTCTAAACTTAAACTTTCCACTTTGAACTCGTCAAGAAATAAGCCTATCTTTGAATTTCCCAACGTAAAATTAAAATATTCATAAATAATCGTGTTTTGTTAACATCAAAATTAAGATTGGAACCTCCCTTGGTTCAATAATCTCCCCATTTTTTATAATGATAGAACATGTGATATTAGACTATAAAAAACACATTTATTAAATAAACATTTCAAAGTATACACATTACTAAAAAACTTAAACTTATTTAAAACTAAACATGACGCATTAAACTCCCCCTTAATTCATACATTAAAATAACTCATGCTCCCTCTAAATATATGCATTAACACACATAGGAACAATAAACCAAAAAAGAGACACATAAACACATATTAGATCCAATACATATATTATACATCTTTTAACTTCAAAAACATATAATATGCATATTTTGAACTATAAGACATATATTAACTTACAATGTGCATGTTATGCATTAAAATCACATAAACATAAACAATTTCCAAATAGGTTGACTCCCCCTTTTTGATAAAACTAATATCACATATATCTCTCTTCCTTTTTGACATCATCAAAAAGAGTGAAAAACATGCATAGGTGAAAAAACATGTATAAACCTATAAGAATCAAAGAGATACACCATCAATTATACTTAATTCTCTCCTAATGGCATAAAACCTATCCTCATTCTTTGGATTAGTAAAGAATAGGGATGTCAAAAATTGACCCGACCCGATAACCCAACCTACCTAACCTGGACCATACCCAACTTGCCTGACCTGGACTATATTCGACCTGACCCGAATTGACCAAAAAAGTCAACGACTCGAACCCGACCTGCACCCAACCTGACCTGAACATGAACCGATTTCATATGAAACCGAGTTGACTCGAACCCGATCAAACCCGAACCCGAATGCACCCGAACCCGCATGCACCCGACCCTAATAGACCCGAACCCGAATACACCTGAAAC
>JAOXYD010235382.1:0-17604 GCA_028565735.1 Pinacopodium congolense | reverse complement strand
AAGGTTTAGGAAAGGCTTTGCATGTCGAGAGATCCCAAAGTTAATCCTAAATTTATTTAGCTAGTGACATTTAGCTAGTGACATTTAGTTGCACCTTGGGAGAGGGTACCTAAAATATTAGGAAATATTGGGCCAAATATAAATTAGATTAATTAACCAAAGGGACACAAATAAGGATAACGATAAATCCTACGCTTAAATCCTGGATTTGCTCTGAATTTTCTGTTTGTTGTGTTTACATTTGGCTGTGTAGTTCGCTCCTGCTTCCAAATCTGTCTGCGTCCGATATCTTTGTTTTTTTTATTTGTTTAAATGAATTTCTTGAACAAATTGTAAGCCAAATTGATAGGGTGATTAGATACAATCCTCATGGGATCGATATCCATTCTTTACTACAAGTACGACCTATATACTTGCGGTTTGAGCGTAAAACTCATAGTAGTTTGTTTTTACAACGAATTACACTCAAAAAAAGTCAAACTCACTAAAAGGCAAAGAGCAAAAACCAAGTAAAAGGCTAAGGACCAAGTCAAAAGGTGATAGCTAAAATAAGGAAGCTTTCCCGAGTGAGAAACAAAGTGAATAAGACAAAAAGTAAAATCTAGGAAAATTACAAAATGCTTTCACCAAGTCCTCTCCAAGCAAGACTAAACACCTACGTCCCTTTTTTATTAAGCAAAGCATCAAAGACCAAGTCAATTAGTCCAGTAGAGAAGAGAAGCTTTCCAAGACCAACCCGAGACCACCTCTTAAACACAACGTTTTGGCCTAAGTTTTAAGTCACAATAAAAGAGAGCAACCAAAAAAAAACCTAGGCGGGGATAATAGAATTTCGACAACCACCATTGGGATAATAACAGATTTAGCCTCCAAGAAAAATAGAAGAATAAGTTGCCACCCACCTCCAAGACACTTCCTCTCTACCTCTCTACCAAGGTTCAAGACACAAGCTTCAATTTTTAGTTAGAATCAAGCTTTAAGTCTCCAATTAAAATTTCTAAAGATAAAAGGGAAAACAACCACTCTTGTATTTATTTTATTTGTGTTTTTATTAATATGTTTGGTATTTTGAAGAACATGAACATGATTGAACTTATTTCTATTATGAGGGGCTAAAGTGTTCTTAAGATTTGTTGTTTGAACTGTTTATGAACCTTTAATTGTTAATTTAATGTTATAAATGTTTATGTTGTCTATTGAGCTTAAACCTTAAAACAAATCGAGAGAGTGAGTTAGGTAATCTGTGTTAGATGTACAATGAGAGTTGACATTTAATAGACCTATAGATAAAAAGGTATTGATGTGTTAGGAAGTGATTTCAACATATTAATATACTGCCTATAGGATAGTTTCATATCTAGTTGAATGTTTAGGAAAGACTTTACATGTCGAGAGATCCCAAAGTTAATCCAAAATTATTTAACTGGTGACTTTTAGTTGCACCTTGAGAGAGGGTAGCTAAAATATTACGAAATCTTAGGCCAAGCATAAATTGAATCAACAATCCATAAGTGAACAAATAGGAATAACGACAAGTCCTAGTTTTTTATCTTGTTTTTTTCCTAATTTTAGTTTGTGGTTTTGACTTTGGTTGTGTTGCTTGTTCTTATCTTTAGTTTTATTTCGTTTCACTTATCTATTTAAATTTCTTTAAATCGGGTTTTTGAACAAAGTATAAGCCAAATAGATAGGGTGTTTAAATACATTTTCTGTAGGATCGATATTTTCTTTTTACTACAAGTTAGGACTCGTATACTTGTGGTTTTGAGTGTGAAATTGGTTTTGATTTTGAAAAGGTTAAGTTAGGTTTATTGTTTACTAGTTTACGACAAGTTATCGTCTCCCACTATTTTCCTTTGCAATGATTAACAACAATTGCCAGGTTTCAATAGTGGTGCCATTGTAGACCCATATTAAAGTGGACAACAATAGTAGTACATTAACAAGGCCATTGTGAATTGTAAAAATCGCCACTAAAGAGTAAAATTCATGCTACAATATTTTCTTCTCAATAATAACAAAATTTTAATGCCTTAAAATGTTAGCCAATGATCATAAATGGATAAATTGAGATCATAGGCTTGTAAATAACTTTTTTACAATAATTTTCATAATCTAAATGTGTAGAAATCAATTATTCAAGTGATTTGAGCATTATGAAGCTTTTTGTTGAGAGATGTTCTTTAAGTTTTCTTTAAGGTTTTTTGTGCTCGATTTTTCTGCATTCTTATTGAGTTCCATGAGGCTCTAAATACAGTAAATTAAGCTTAAGTGAGGTTATTTTGCTAATCGGTCTACATACCAATTAAGCTCATATAAGTAAATCATTAAATATACAAAAAAAAGATTAAAGACCAATCATTGCAGCAATTATACCAATTAACAAGTAATAAATTGGAGTATATTTAAGACTCTAGATGTCAAACCTACTAGGAAAGTACTATGAATATAGATCACTCGAACTACAATTGTTTAAAGAACTCAAGATTGTGATTTATGGAATTGAAACAACTAAATTAACCTAAAAGCTTCTAATTGATGAAAAGAAATTAATATTATTTTAAGGATTACTAAGTTGGATAATTATCTAAGGTTAATGCTTTCAATGATTCCACTGAGTTATGAAAATATTTGAATGTCTAATCGAGGGTATCTTCATTGAATCAAGACAAAGCTATGGTTAAGTTAGTGCCTTTTCTCCATCAATCCTATTCTATGGTTTCTTCCAATTATATATTTAAGAAGTAGGTTTAAAGTTCAAGAAGTATAATCCTAAAACCTATGTTTCAAGACCAGCACCTTCATAATTAACTAGTGATTTGTCCTCTATTGATTTAAATCAAGTTGTTTATTGATTTTTTTCAATGATTATGGTAGTTTGACACAGATCCTTAACATCTAATGCCTTTATCTTAAGGACCATGTTAAGATAAGCTTTAATCATCCAAGTAAAAAAAAGATTATCATTAAACATGCATTAGGAACTTAATTATTGCATTTAATAACATATCCTTAGCTAGAAATTAGATTAAAATAGGATATATATCACAGAACAAAAAAGAAAGAACTTGAACAACATGTTTTTGAATATATGTAAATAAAGAGTAAGAAACAAGTGATTTAAGTGTTTAGAATGAACCAAATAAACCTATAAGTGTAATACATTTTTTAATCGATGAATCAAACTCCTGGAATCCATAAAAACAACTTTTAATTAACAAAATCAAAGAGGGGAAAATGAAAACCGAAAAAAAAATCTAATTTAGTTAAAGAAGAAGAAAAATCTTAGCTGAAGAACTTATTTAGCTACCTAAATTTGGTTCTACATGCATGAAAATGGTCTCTAAATCTACATATATATCCCATTTCTAATGATGGGAAGAACATAAAATAGAACATAATGAGAAGAATAAAAATAAATAAATACAATACTATGATGTCTTCCTTTCTTCTTTGCAATAGAAAATCTAGAATATGAACAACTCTAATGCTTAAGATGATGACCCTTGAGTTATAGAAATCTAGATTTGTTCTTTGTTTCTTGAAGGCCAAGTCTTTTGGGGAAAATATTGCCTCCTTCTCTAGGTTTTCATGCAACTTTTATATGTCCCAGAATTGCCACCTGTCTATTTGATGTTGGCCACGTGCGTGGCTTGAAGTGCGTGTATGGCCAAGATTTTTGCTTGAAATCGCTGGGCGAATTACTGGAGGAACGGGCATGAGGACTTGAAATGGAGGGCCACGCCTATGGCACCAAGCCACAGGCATAGGGAGGAAAGGTGTGGTCCTACGCTTGTGGGGGCTCTTTCCAAAGTCCCTCCTACTCCATTTTTTACTTCTTCTTTCATTAAATATACATGCTAAAATAAAACACTTTTAAGACTCAATTCTAACCTAAAATCAAAATTTAGAATTGAAAAATACAAAAAACAATTAAGAATATCAAAAATATCAAAAAATTAATCCTAAACACATAAAAAAAACAAGTTATTGACCCACTAAACACTTAAAACAATGACAACTAAGACATAATTATCACCACTCTTTTTTTTTAATAAGTTTAAGAACATGATGAATATGCTTTATTTCTTGATTAAACTGAGTGGCAGAGTTAATTTTTGGCTAAGGAATGGTTAGTAGATGATTTGAATGCATGCTTGTGCATGATTTAGGGTTGTCCTTTACTTATTTTAAGTGTTTAAATCTTGTCTTGAATGAACCATTTAAGAATAAGATGAAAAATGGTTACGTTAAGGACAGTCAATTAACCCATTGGAAAATAAATAAGTAACTTCATTTTAATCAATACAAGACCATTGATTGATTAATTTTGAGGGTAATAATATGAAATTATAAATTTTTAAATTAAGCTTATTACACTTTAAGCTTACTTATATTTATGAGTGGACCAAACTATAAGCTTGGAACGTTAGAGAAAAGGCATTAATTTGACCATAACCTTGTTTTGATTTAGTGAAGTTTCCCTAGAATAAGTCTCTCAATCCTTAATTAATCCTTCTAGATCATTAAAAACTAATTCCTTAGCCATTCAATCCATTAAACAATCCTAAAACTAAACCTTTATCTTATTTGCAAAATTGGAAACTTCTAGTTTTCTTTGCTAATTTTAGTAAAATTAGTCATTCAATTTAATCTCTTTAGATAATTGTGATCTAATTTCCCTAGTAATTGCATTGGTAATTCTCTGTGAGATAATAATTTGAGTTTAAATTACTCACTATATTACTTAAGATCGGTATACTTGCAAGCATGCTAGTTTAAAATTGTTTTGAGAAAAGGTGCTTAACGATTAAACTTCGTAATTAATTTACATAATTTGACCTTAATAGATAACTAACAACAAGTTTTTGTCATCATTTTTTGGGAATTAACATAATTGGAATATTCGAAACACATTAGTGTCAATTATTCTAAAGTTGTTAATATTTTTCATATTGCTTTGTTTGCCTTTATTTTAAGTGTGTTTTAAATTTTCATTTGTGTGTTTACTTTTAGTTAATAGTTTTTTTTTCTTTTATTAGTTTTCATTAATCTTGTATGCAAACTCGAGGCCAAAAGTTCGAGAAGCTTGATTTTTATCATAAATTTGAATGGAAAATTCGTAGGCAAAAGAAAGAATTTAAAGATAGCACACCGCCTAGTGAAATTCGCTTAGAATGTAATCCTTTAGAAATTGAGCATTAAGAGCATTTAGTTGCTGGATCTCAAGAACAAAATGGATAACCTACAATGATGGAGTTAACATTAGGAAAGAGAAATAGACTTATGGCTAGTATTGTTAGACCTAGGATAGATTCTAATGATTTTTAGGTTCCCCATGGCATTCTTTCTATGATTAGGTCTTCTCATTTTGGTGGTCCATCTTTAGAAGATCCTAATGACCATTCACATAGTTCTATAGATTTGGGTGATCTCTTTAGAATCCAAGGTGTGTCTGATGATGCGATCAAGTTTAAGTTATTCCCTTTTTATCTCAAGGGCAAGGCTAAAGCTTGATTGAATACCTTTGCAGCTTAGTTCCATCACAACTTTGAATGATCTTATGAACCTATTTTTAGCTAAATTATTTCCCTTCGGTAAGATAACAAAACTGAAGAATGAAATTTATTACTTTTCCTAATATGGAAATGAGAGTTTGTATGAAGCTTGGGAAAGATATAGGGAAATATTTGCAAAGTGTCCAAATCATGGGTTTAGTACTTGCGATCAAGTTGATATCTTTTAGACTGGCTTATTCCATCTACCTGTAGTATGATAAATGTCATAATAGGAGGAAATATAATGAGAAAAACTCTGGATGAAACTTTTAAGTTATTTTAGGAAATGGCAACCAATAGCTTTCATTATAATTCTGATTGAAATCCTAGAAAGCCATTAGGAGCTCATGCCATAAATAACACTATAATATTAATAGCTTAATTGGTAGTTCTTAGTAAGAAAATGAAGAATTTGGAAAAGAAAGTTGGTAGTAGCACTGGTAGAAGTCCTGTAGCTTGTGAAAGTTGTGGTGGAACTTCCTATTCATCTTTAGATTGTCAAGTAGGAAGTCCCTTTGCCTAAGACCCTAAACAAGCTAAATTTGTGAATTTTAATAGGCGAGACCCATTCTCAAACACTTACAATCCTATATGGAGAAACCATCCTTATTTCTCATGGGGAAACAATTCCATCTACAAAAATCCTTCATCCAATCCTCCAAGGAACACTCCTCTTAGCCTTAAAGCAAATTAACCTATGTAAGATAAGTCTTAACGTTGATGAAACCATGTTTAGATATATTCAAGAGACTAAATAAGAAATGAAAGGAAAAATAAGGGACTTATCCAACCAAGTGAGTCAATTATCTAGTCTTATGTTAGAGCATGCCTTATGTTAATTACCTACCAATTTCGAACCGAATCCAACAGAATATGGAAAGGCTATTACCCTTAGTAGTGGTAAAAAATTAGGAAGTGAAGATTTTGGTTAAAAGGATAGTGGAAAAGAAGAGATGGAACTAGAAATGGAAAGTGACAAAGGAAAAGATAAAGAAGCGGTAAAAGAGGAGCAAAAATTACCTTGTAGGTTGTTTGATGATCCTAATGTAGAACCATATAAGCCTAGAATCCCTTATCTTCAAAGGCTAAACAATGTCAATCTTGAAAATTTCCATTTTATGCAAAAATTTTAAAAGAAATTTTATCAAAGAATGAAAAATTAGATGAATATGAGATTTGAAGTTAAATGAAGAATGTTCTGTGATTCTTCTAAAGACGTTTCCTCCTAAGCTTAAGGATCCCGGTAGCTTCACCATTCCTTGTAAAATAGGCAACTTGCAAATAGTTAGGGCTTCAATGGACCTAGGATCAAGTATTAATCTAATACGCTTATATATCTTTAAGAAGATAGGGTTGGTACAATACAAGTGGTTCCCAAAAAAGGTGGGCATTACTGTGGTTTAAAATGACCAAAATGACCAGATAGCAATGAGAAAGGTAACTGGCTAGAGTATGTGTATCGACTATAGAAAATTGAATGACGCCACCGAAAAGGATAATTTCCATTACCTTTCATTTATCGGGTCATTGAAAGATTGGTTGGGTAGTGTTTTCATTGTGCATTAGACAAGTATAGTGGTTACTTAAAAATTTTAGTAGTCCCTAAGGATCAGGAGAAAACAAGCTTTACCTCTTTATATGGCACGTTTGCTTATAGTTGTATTCCTTTTAGGCTATGCAATGCCCCTGGTATTTTCTAGCGTTGCATGATGGCTATATTTTCTAATAAGATCAAATATTGCATCGAAGTGTTTATAGATGATTAATCAGTGTTTGGCACATCATTTGATTCAAGTTTGGAAAATATAGATAGAATGTTTAAGATATGCAAAGAGATAAATTTGGTACTAAATTGGGAAAAAGTGCCATTTTATGGTTCAAAAGTGTATTGTGCTCGGCTATAAGATTTCTAGTAAGGGCATAAAGGTAGATCCAGCTAAGATAGTTGTACTCGCTCAACTCCATAGAAGTTTCTTAAGTCATCCTAGTTTTTATCAGAGATTTATTAAGGATTTTTCAAAAATAACTAAGCCCCTTATTAATCTTTTAACCGAGGATGCTACATTTGAATTTTATGACAAATGCATGCATTCTTTGAAGATATTGAATGAAAATCTTACAAGTGAACCAATCCTAATTTAACGAAATTGTTCTTTACCATTTGAATTTATGTGCGATGAAAGTGATTTTGCAATAGTGCAGTTTCAAGGTAAAGGAAGGATAAATCATTTTATCATATTTATTCTGCAAGTCAGACATTAAATGAAGCCCCAATGAACTACACAACAACTAAGAAGGGAATTGTCACTATCGTCTTTGCATTGGATAAATTTAGATCTTATTTAGTTCTTTCAAAGGTGATAGTGTATACGGATCATTCGATGTTGAAATATTTGATGAATAAACGTAATGCCAAGTCGAGATTGATTATATGGATCCTTTTATTGCAAGAGTTTGATATTGAAATAAAGGACTAAAAGGATGACGAAAGCTTTATTATCGATCATCTTTCAAGATTAACTGAAGATGTAATGGAAAAAGGCAAAAATCAAGATATTAAAAAAATGTTTCCAAAGGAGAAACTGTTAGTAGTGAAGGATAAATTGTCATGGTATGTTGATTATGTTACTTATCTAGCCGGTAATAAAATTATTCATAATATTTCTTATTAACAAATGAAAAAGGTCTTCACTAATGTTAGGAAGTTTTTATGGTATCACCCATTTTTATATAAGCTTTGTGGAGATGGAATTATAAGAAGATGTGTTCCTTTTAAGGAAGTGCCCTCCATAACAGATCATTATCATTCTAAGGAAATAGGAGGAGACTTTGGACCTACTAGGACTGCACATAAGGTCTTGGAATCTAGATTTTATTGGCCCACATTGTTTAAGGACACATTAAAATTTCTAAAATCTTGTGATAGTTATAGTAGAAGTGGAAACATTTCTAAGAGATGTTAAATTCTTTTGAATAACATTGTGGTCTGCAAAGTTTTTTTTATGTATTTTTCATTTATTTTATGGGTCCATTCCCTAAATCATATGCCAATCAATATATTCTAGTCGTAGTAGAGTACGTAAGTAAATGGGTCAAAGCAATAGCATTGCCTACTACTAAGGAAACAGGAGTGGTGAAGTTTCAAAAGAAAAACATTTTTACAATTTCTATTGCAACAAGAGTAGTAATAAGTGATGGAGGTTCACATTTTTGTAATAAGTAATTTGATTCCCTACTATCTAAGTATGATGGAAATCATGAAGTTACCACACCTTATCATCCCTAAATTAGTAATCCAATAGAAATTTTAAATAAAGAAATAAAAAGAATTCTAGAACAGATCATTAATGCATCTAGGAAGGATTGGTCTTTAAAATTAGATGATGCATTATAGGCATATCGCACTTCCTATAAATCAACCATTGATATGTCTCCATTTTGCCTAATTTATGGAAAGTAATGTCATTTACCTATTGAGTTAAAACATAAGGAATTTTCTGCTATTTAATTCTTAAATTTTGGTTTCAAGAAAAGTGGTGAACATTGGCTCTTACAATTGAATGAGTTAGATGAATTTTAGTTAGATTCCTATGAAAATTCAACAATTTAAAAAGGAAAAAGTTAAAATATGGCATGATAAGAACTCCATTCTGCGAGAAATCAAAGCTGGTGACAATGTATTAGTGTACAATTTAAGGTTGAAACTCTCCCCTGGCAAGTTGAAATCAAGATGGTTTGGTCCTTATGATGTTATTCAAGCTAATCCTTTTAGTGCCTTAGAAGTTAAAAATGCCTAAACCACCTATAAAGTTAATGGTTAAAGAGTCATGCTTTTTTCACCTAAAACAGTTAAGGAATTTGCTAATACTTCCACTCTTTATGGTCTTCAATGACCTAGGTATCTCTTTGTTTTTGTTATTCTCTTATTGTGTGGGTACTTTTGTTTTTATTTTTTTGGGTGTGTTAGGATAGTAGTTGGTGTATTTCTTTTTTTTTTCCTTGTGTTTTCTAATTGCCCTTATCTTATCCTCCTTGATTTCCCTTAATTTTACTTACTATAAAGCATGGCTTCAGTTTATTCTACCCAATGCCTTCACTTCTTTTATCATTTTTTAGGAATAATTTCAAGCTGTAGATAAATTTCAATGGAGTGGGATCTATATTATTTTATCATTTTAGGTGCTTTATTTCCCTTTTATCCCATATTTATGCTTTATTATTTATTTTATGAACATTGGGGATAATGTTCAATTTAAGTGTGAGGGGGGGGGATAGTATGATTTTGGTTATATCACACTTGTGTTTATGTTATCCTAAATCACATCATTTCATCATCTTTTTCAAAATAATCTATAATTTGTGCAAATTTTTTCGATCTTAATGCATCGTTGTTTGACATGTTTCCTTTTGTTTTCATTTATTTTGCCACTTTTAGATGTTATATGGCTAATTAGGCATATTAAAGATCAAATGGTTTTTAATTGCTTCATATTTTAGATAATGATATCTTATGATCATCATAAAATTCCATGATTAAAACGTATAGTTCTAAAGCAAAATGTGCTTTATTTTAAAATTATATCTTCATCTTGTTTAATTAATTAAATTGAAAAAATTAATGAACAGAACAAAAGAAGAAACAGAAAAGAAAAGGAAGTAAACTATAAATAAGTGAGCTAGTTTTATTCACTCCATTAGCTTTGAACCAATTGGTTAAAGTTTGTAGGTGGTGCTAGTATCCAGTTAATATGATGTGATTTAGTTGAGTAACCAGTGTTGTTCATGAAAAAAATGTTCACTTTTGAGTAATGAGATTGAGCGATAACTCAAACAAGCTTAAAATTGCTCACATTTTTTTAAATGAATTAAGAATGTTTGATTGTTTTAAAAGTTAATACATCCTGCTTTGTCACTATTTATTTTGCTTATGGAATTAAAGTTGTGATCAAGATTGAATTTGAAGAAATATAAAGTAATTTGAAGTAGTTTATAACTTGCTATTCTTAATTGATTGTACAACATCTTCTTGGTTAATTATGCTTGAAAGCCTAAGGAAATCTTTCCAATCGCTAAGTTTGATGGGTTGAGAAAGTTTTTGTATGCTTATATGTTATTTTGAGATTCGTGATTGGTTAATTTGCTTGAGGAAAGTAATATTTTAATTGTAGGGTAGTTGTTATCATATAAGTTTAATGCATTTCCATATCAATTTGAAGATAATTTAAGGTATAATGTTCCTAATTGATGCTAAAGTGTTTAATTATCTTTTAAATTAATGTACATTGCAATTGGATGCTTAAAAGTGAAGAAAATCAAATAAATTGTTGCAAAAGTTTGAAAATTAGGAGTAAAATGATGGAATCTCTACATCATCGTTTAACGATCAAGAACCTATGTTTTGTTTAATTTGGGGACTTAAACAAAAGGGATTATACGATGTCATTTAACTCTAATTTAAAGGCCTTTTAAGTATTTATCAAGATTTTTCCAATCTAGATCTCAATAAGAAACATAGAGAGAAGCACATTTTTATAGCAGATTTTCAAAATCTCTCAAAGTTTAAGGCTCTTTTCTTGTGTTCTTCACATTTTCTAACCTTTTTTTGTAGATTTAACTTGTTTATGAGGATTTTAAAAGCACAATAACGTATCCCACACCTGTAGAAATGTTTGTAGCTACTTTTGGTGCATTCTAAACCTGTATTGGTATTAAAATCCACTACTCTTTCTTATATGTTCAAGAACATGATGAATATTCTTTCTTTCTTGATTCAAATGAGTGGCTGAGTTAATTTTTTACTGAAGATGGTTATTATATGATCTTTATGCATGGTTGTTCATGATTTTAGGCTATCCTTTACTTATTTTGAGTGCTTAAAGCTTGTCTTGAATGAATCATTTAAGAATAAGGTGAAAATGATTAAGTAGAGGGCCAATCACTTAATCCATTGAAAAATTAGTAAGTGACTTGATTTGAATCAATAAATGACCATTAATTGATTGATATTGAGGGTGTTAATATGAAATTAGGAATTTTAGATTAAGTTTCTTACACTTTAAGTCTACTTCTTAAATTTATGAGTGGATCAAACCATAAACATAGAAAGTAAAAAAGAAGGCATTAATTTGACCATAACCTTGCCTTGATTTAGTGAAGTTGCCCTGGGAAAAGTCTCTCAATCATTAATTAATCCTTTTAGATCATTGAAAACTACTTCCTTAGCTATTTAACCCCTTAAGCAATCCAAAAACTCAACATTTGTCTTCTTTGTAAAATTGGAAGCTTTTAGTTTGGTTTGGTAATTTTAGTAAAATTAATCATTCAATTTAATCTCTTTAGATAATTGTAACCTAATTTCCGTAGTAATTTCATTGTTAATTCTTTGTGGGACGATAATTTGAGTTTAAATTACTCACTATATTACTTACAATTGGTATACTTGACGACTTATTGGTTTAAAATTGATTTGAGAAAATGAGCTTAACTATTGAATTGGGTAATTAATTTGGATAATTTGACCTTAATAAACAACTAATAATAGAAAGAAAAGAAAAGCACGTCAAACTAAGGAAAACAACAAAAAAGCATGATAAATCATATTTCTACAGTTAGCTTGCCTCCCAACAAGTGTTTCGTTAAGGACTTTTTAATTGGACCTTAGGGTTAGAGAATTTTAAGTCTCTTCTTTAGCCCATAACCTAAAATTTGTTCTCTACTCTCCTTAGAACAATAGTCGATTTCTTAAACGTTCCTTGATAAGTGTGTTTTTAGACTATGTTTCTAAGGTATTTCTAAGTATTTTAAGGTTGTTTGACTATTTTTAGCTTCATTAGTATGATATTTTATATTATTGTCATGAACTGTTAGGTGTTTGATTGTTTCTTAACATGGTTTAGTGTTTGGGGGCAATATTTGAGCTTATTTGTGGAATGGGTTGATGTCCTTTTATGTTTGTATAAGTAGGTAGCAAATGAAGCTCTATTCAACATTAGATTTTGAATAAGTGGTTTGGCTTATGCATTAGGTGTAATTGTAGAACTCAAATGACTATGAAATTTTATGGGTGTGAGAACAACCTTTGAGAAGTGTGCATATCAAATTTAAATTCAATTAGAGGTGTGTAGGACAAGTTAAGGTCTGAAAGATTGAAGAGTGTCGAAAGTGGTCAAAGGTAATGCACGATCGTTCACAACCTAGAGATCAAGTTTTTGTCACCCTTGTGCACAAGCATTAAGGTGACAGCAGAGATGAGCCTATGACATTTCTAAGCAGAGATGAGTCTATGGCATTTCTAACATCGGATTTTATGATTTAGGAGCCACTTTTGGATATATTTAAGGGTTATAAACCCTAGGACCCTCAAATCATCATCTAAGGACATACCGAAGGAGGCAACGAAGAGGTTTTGGTGGCTACCCAAAAGAGGGAGTGAATCACCAACTTCCAAATTTTCCTGCATTTAAGGAGTGAAGAAATGAGTTCTAATCTCAATTAGTTTTTTCTTTTCTCTCTTTTTTACTTTTTCATATGGAAAATATGTTGGTTGGTGGATTTATTCTTACCATGAGTGGTTAAACTCTTTATAGGAATTACTCTTGAACAATTTTGTGAAACTCTTGCTTATTTATTTAATGAATGAATGTTTGTGATGTTTATTATGCATATACCTTGTAATAGATTAATAGATTGAGCTAGGGAATTTATGTTAGACTGTATAACGAGAGTTGACATCCAATAGACCTATAAACAACATGTTTTCAAAGGGTTAAAGAGAGATCTTAATTTTTTTATTATTGTTTATGCAATTTTTTCATATCTTGATGAACATTTAGGAAAGATTTTGAAGATTGAGAGATTGCCAGATGTTTTTTAATTTCTTTTGAGGTCAAATTTACCAAATTTATTACCAAATTCAACAATTTAAGCACTTTTCTCAAAATAACTTATAAAACAACAAGTCGGCAAATATATCGATCACAAGTAATAAAGTGAGTAAATTAAACTCGAATTATCATCCCGTGAGGAAATCCAAATTATAAGTGCTAAGGAAGTTGGCTCACAATTATCTAAAGAGGTCGAAATTAATTATTAAATTAACTAAAATTACCAAACTAACTAAAAGCTTCCAATTTTGCAAAGAAGAGTGGCTTTGAATTTTAAGATTGCTTGATGGATTAATTGGCTAAGGAAATGGTTTTTAATGATCTAAAAAGATTAATTAAGGACTAAGAGACTTGTCCTAGGGCAACTTCACTAAATCAACGTAATGTTATGGTCAAATCAATGCCATTTTTTCTAACTTTTCATGTTTATGGTTTATTCCACTCATAAATCTAAGAAGTAAGCTTAAAGTGTAAGAAGCTTAACCTAAAAATTTATATATTTAGATTAACACCCATAAGATTAATCAATCATTAGTCCTGTATTGATTACAATCAAGTTACTTATTAATTTTCCAATGGATTAAGTGATTGGACCTTTACTTAACCATTTATCACCTTTATCTTAAATGATTCATTCAAGATAAGCTTTATTCATTGAAATAAGTCAAAGATAACCCTTAATCACATCTAAGCAAGCATACAACTCATACAATGACCATTCCTCAGCCAAAAGTTAACTCAGCCACTCATTTTAATTAAGAAAGAAATCATATTCATTATATTTTTAAATATATAGCACATGAGTGGATTTCAATACAGAAAATGAGTTTAGAATGCACCAAAAGTAGTTATACACGTGTTTATAGGTCTGAAATACGTGATTAAGCTTTTACAACTCTCTAAAAAAAGCTAAATCTGCAAAAAAAAAAAGAAAACTTGAAGAACACAATTAAAGAGCCCTAAACTTTGAAAGAATATGGTATTTTGATCTGAAAATAGGTTTCTCTTTATGTTTCTTTTTTTTTTTTTACTTCAAAACCTCAGTATATATGTCAGCTACAAGTCGAAAGCACGTTGCACAAGTTGCAACCAATAGGAGATGGAGATCTAGCTAGAAAGAGCTCAATAGGTGCTAAAATAGCACTTGGCAGAGAGTAAAACGACGTTGTTTAATCGCCTATGCTTAAGTCTCCAGCTGAAGCAAAATAGGGGGTCTTACGAGTAAAATGGTGGTGTTGATAATTTGTCGTTTAACTCTTAAAATATGGTTTTTTCTGTTGCATTTTCGTGATTTTCTTCACTTTTAAGCCTCCAACTGCAATGTACATCAATAAAAAGATAAATAAACACTTTAACATTAAATTGGAGCAAATTTACCTTAATTTTGAATCAAACTCATGAGAAAATGTATTGAAATCATAAACTAACAACTCTCCCATACTAAAGTTTTTCTTGTGCTCAAGCAAATCAATAAGTCATCAAGTTCAACTTGATATATAAGCATAGGAAACTTGCTCAACCTATCAAGCAATATCACTGGAAAGATTTCCTTAAGTTTTCAAGATTAATAAACCTAAAACATGTTACATATCCAATTAAGCATATCAAGTCATAAATAACTTCAAATAACTTCATGTTTCATCAAATTTCAAATAACTTCATGTTTCATCAAATTCAATATGGATCATAACTTTAATTCCATAAGCAAAATGAATAGTGCTAAAGAAAGATGTATCATCTTTTAAAACAATCAAACGTCCTTTATTCAGTTAAAACAAATCATAAGCTAAAATTGTGAGCATTATGAAACTTTGTTGAGATATCACTTAGTATTTTTACCTGGAAGTAAACATTTTTTAGTGAACAACTCTAGTTACTCAACTAAATTATATCATATCAACTGGCTACTAGTACCACTCATAAACTTCAACTAATTGGTTTGAAGCCAGCAAAATGAATAAAACTAGCTCACTTATTTACATTAATATTCTTTTCTTTTCTACTTTTTCATTTTTCCATTTTAATTAATTAAATAAGATGAAGATATATTATAGGGGTCAAATTGATATGATTTTTATGGTTACTTTGATGAATTATGACCCCTATATCAGTGTTAAAATATTTAATTGATGCCCCATAATGTTTGATTTGCAAATTAGAGCTTAATGATCAAGATTTGGAGCAAAAACATTAAGAAAGACTTTTTATGCTGACCATAAATGGCACCCTGAGAGGGTGCCATTGTTGAAGAACAAGGGGCCATTGTTGGTGTTATGCAGTCGAGGCACAACGGTACCCTGAGAGGGTGTCGTTGTTCGGGTGGCAGGGTGCCGTTATCCCAGAAGTCAACAATTTCAACTTGGTATCTTGCAGATTTCAACATAGGCGAGATCACAATCAATTCCCTTGTCTTCTGACATGTGAGGGGGAGGCTTCTAGAGTCTTCATAGAGCCAAAAACATCAGATAACACGCATGATTAAGATAGGATTCAGATCAACTTAGTGTGAGAAGCTCTAGCTTCTCTCTTCATCCTTTCCTTTAAACACTTAGGCTCCAAACATTTAGATTTCGAGTTTCTGATTGTATTTTTGAGTTCTGTATATTGGAGATTGCAGCTAAGACTCATATCTGAGTTTCTAAATCATCATAGGGGGTTTTCTAACTTAGATTGTTCATCTTATTCTCCTATTTTTCAGATTAAATCAAAGACTAGTTCTTATTATCATATCTTTGCATATTCTTTGATTTTCTTGCAAGATTTTGTGGATTTAGAGCTGCTATGGTGTCCAGATCATCTTAAGGAGTTCAAGACTTGTTCAAAAGGAATTCTAAACACGTTTTTTACTTCTTAACCTCTTTATTTCGGCTCATATTTGCAGATTTATTCATAGTATGTAGTGTAAAGTATATATTTTGCATGTTTTAGTTCAAATGTGTGGCTAAACGTATCAGATGCTATGGATTTATGTTTTGATATTTTAGGAGAGTTTATATGCATGTTACATGTCTGTATTTTGCTTATTGAAGATCTGTAACTACCTATTTTAAGCTAACCACTTAAGATTAGGATGAACGATAGTTTAAGCATGAGAAATCATCTTAAATTGTTTGAAAAATCAATAAGCAACATAAACTAATCCTTGCATGATCAAACCTGGATCTTTTGTGAAAGTTGGAGATCTGGACTTAAGTTTCCAAAACCCACATTCTTGATATTTATGCCCATTTACTTGATTTTAAAGCATTAGCAATCTTTAAACAAGATTAAATGGAGAAAAAGCAAAGACTTAACCATAGCATTGTTTTGATTTTGTGAAGGGTTTTAATTAGACATTAAATCTATTTTTAAACTCGAATAAATCATTAAACATCAAATCCATAGCTCCTTTAATCATTTGGTCATTTTTAGAATTTTTCAGAATCAATTAAAAATCGTTTTCAAAGTTTTTAAGCCCAAATATCCAAGTTTTAAGCTTTTTCCAATTTCCAAGCAATTTCTTTAGATATTTCCTAAATAATTGTAATCCAATCAACCTGGTAATTAAGTAACCTCTTTCCTCGTGGGATCGACACTCAAAGTTTTAAAATTTACTCCACTTTATTACTTTTTCGATATGAGCACTTGCCTTCAAAGCACGTTGGTTTTAAAAGTAAAAATCAATTCGAACACCCGTCAAATTTTAAGTCACCTAACCACCGCAACAATGATAAATAAAAGAAACAAAATTCAAGAAAAGCTATCTAGTTTTTGGAATCCACATTGATTTTGTCTTCTGAAAATTGTAGTTTTTGCAATTTTTAGAGAAATTGTTCAGACGATTAAAACACAAATAAGAAATATGTTCATGTCATTCATAATATGAACAAAATAGAAGAGTATAGTTTCTTGGTCTAAACACATTGTAAATTTTATGAAAATGCTGTCTAGGTTGCACATATGATTTTTTATTATTCATTTGCCTTTGAAACAATTTTTTAAGCTTTTGATTATATAGAAATGGATGATATCTAGATTGAGGTTTACTAGATACATTAAGAGTAATTTTTGAAGAACTTTCTTCTTATAGACTTTTCCCTTTAATAAAGGGCATTTTACTAGTAGATGATTCATTATTGTATCCTAAAATACCTTTTCGGCATTTTGAGGAATTTCTTATGAAC
>JAOXYD010235362.1:0-17605 GCA_028565735.1 Pinacopodium congolense | reverse complement strand
GAATAGTGTTGAACCCATGTGATTAGACAATTTTTTTTCCCATTGATACTATAGGCATGAATAGAAAAATGCAAGGACCTACAAAAGACCAAAGACTCTTTATTGAGGAAGGATTATGGTATAGTTTGTTCCTGGCACATCTAAGTCTAGAAAGGAGGAAAACATCTTGATTTATCTCACTTTTGTCAACTTATCACCAAATGCTATGATCATTAATATTATTAGAGGTGAAGCTTCAAAATAAAATAAATTAGTTGAAGATGTTGTGAGACTTCTCCCAACATAAAAAATATTTCAAGGAGAATGAGGAAATTGGCAATCCAAAATATTTTTAAGGAGGAGGATCCTTCATTGGCTAATCAAAATAATGATCATGTGCTAATAGCAACAACTTAAGCCCATAATGAGGTATGAAGGTTCTTGATTAAGCTTCTTATTTTATGCCGCCTTAAAGGCTTGGATTTATTTAAAGTTTAACTTAGAGCCAAGTCAACACAATTGGCAAGCTTTAGTGAGGGACACTCCCATACCTTAGAGAAAATCATACTACTGATGAAGTTAGGGACTCATCCCAGGTAAGCCATAAGATAAATAGAACTGCACATGGTTGACATGCCTTCAACATCAACCTTATTTTAGGAAGGTCACTAATTCACTCCTTCACGGCTATTCTATCACCTTGAAAACTATTAATGTAGTTACTAACTGACAATGGTGTAATTGAGATTTACGGAGACTTAAAAATGATTAAATAGTGTTATTTTTTAAAAGTAAATAAATGAATTGAATTAATAAGGAATCACTTAAGGATTACAAGGTTAAAAGCTAATTAAAGCATTAATAAATCCTTAAAAGGCAACCATGAAAATCAAAATTCAACCTAAAAAACACTGCATCTAGCTTACACTGAACCCCTTAACTAAAATAAAAAAATTTGAAATTTCACTACTAAGTCTTTTAACTAAAACCCAACCTGCACTATATTATGATTCAGCATTAACAACTTCCTTTTTCTACCTTACTCTACCATTTCTTATCTTCTAATTTTTTGGTAAAGACAGAGAGTAATCTAGACTTGATATGTGAATATGAAACATCTCTCTTATTCATGCTACAATAGTTGAAGCAAACTCTAGAGAATTTCTTCTTATTATTCCATGCACCACGCTGTTCCTTTCTCTTTATATTGAGTACACTACATAGCTAAAGCCAACCCAATAAGCTACATAATCACATTTAGATAGGTTGTGAGGGTGAGAGGACCATTCAACAATTTGGTTCCAATCCTCCAAATATTTATAATGGTTGCAAAATCTCTATAATTCTTTCTATGGCAAATTAGTGTAAGAACATTGGAATAACAAATGGTCTCTTGATTCACTTTCAACACTACACAAGTTACATAATCCATTAGAGACATGTAAGTCTTTGAACCTATCCAAAGTTTATAGACTATTAAGGATAAATAGGCATAAGATGAAAGAGGCCTTTAGTAACATCCAAGGAAACCATTCCTATTTGTACTCATAGGTAAGAGAATAAGTACCTGCAAATAATTTTTCACAATATTTGTTGTTCAAGCAACTAGAAGCATGATTCAACCACATAAATTTGTTTACCATAAATTGGTTAAGAGGAGCATCTAAATATGTATCAATTAAAAATAAGGTAGCCCTAGAGTTACTGATCTAGTCATCCCCGTAAATAACCTTAACTAAATTTGTACTAGAGGGAAACAAATTTCTGATGCTAAAAAAACTATGATGTAGATAAAGAGGGCCTAATCTTGACAAGTTATCAAACTATAATGAAATGCTTAAGCCTTTCCTTACCTTATGAAATATTATAGGATTTAAAGAAATTTCAATCTAAGGAGTTGTTGCACTGTTCAAGACACTTCCTTATCTACGTTAAACTCTATAAGCTCTAACCTTTCATAATATGTTCATGGGTCCATTGTAATTAGAGGGCTTACAAATCTAAAAACAATCTTTAAATATTATTAGGTAAACAAACTCTAGACATAAGGTTGATTGTATTGATTCCAAGATCCCCTCCTTTTTGTTTGATATAAGTCTTTACACTTCATTTTTGCTTTAGTCATCCTTGTTTGATCTCCACTCCAAAAAAAATTTCTCATAGATTTTTCTATGGCTTGGAGTACTAACTTAAGAAGGGTTCAATGAGCTATCCAATAAACATGTATATTATTGAAAGTCGAGATAATCAAGTACAGTCTACTTGTGAATGAAATTTTCTTATTACACCTTGTTAACCTTTGAATTTTATTAGGAATAATTGCATAATCACTATATTTAGGCTTATTGAAAATTATAGGTATTCCCAAATACAAGAAAGGTAAATCTTTAACCTCCATTCTAGTTAAACCTGATGGTTAAGAAGCAAGAGAATTGGTAGACTCAGAAATAATCAAAAAGTTATTTTATAGATTAACTTGCAACCTAGACGTGTGGCTAAAACTTTCTAAGGAGTCCATGAATATATTTATAGATCCCAATTCAGCTCCATATATCACTAGTAGATTATTCATAAAGGTAATATTAGAGATTGACAATTTCCTGAACTTACTATGATAATGAAACATCAAAGAGCTATGTATGTTTAAGTTAATAAGGCATGATAGAAATTCAATGTAAAGAGTCAAAGAGGTAAAGGGAAGGTGGATACCTTTGCCTAATTTAACCTTAAAGGATACTGTAGGTTTACCGTTAATAAGAATGCTATAAGATATTGAGGAAATACACTGCATTAGCCACCTTACAAAACTTCATGGGAATTTGAATGCCTCCAATAATACTTCCAAAAACCTCCACTTAACAAATTCATATGCCTTATAAAGATTACTTTTCATTACATAGTTCTTGGAAGCTTGCTTTATCTTGTAGTCCTTAAACAATTCTTAAACTAAAAGTATATTATCACCAATATTCCTCTCTTTTATGAATGCAACTTGATCAAGACTGATGAGATAGCTCAAAACTTCCCTCACTCTATAAGCCAAGACTTCGGATGTTACTTTATAAATAATGTTGCCCATGATATAGGACTAAAGTGATAAAATTCATTTAGATTAGGCCTTTAGGGGATAAGGCAAATAAATTTTCTGTTAATTTCCTTGATCAGCTTTCCTAATTAAAAAAAACCAACACTATAAGGATGACTTAATCCTTAAAGTTTTTCCAAGAACAATGAAAAAAGGATGCACTAAATCCAATTAAACTAGGTACTTTACTAGGATTAAATGAAAACACAACTTTTCAAACTTTGATGCAAGGATAACAGTAGATAAAAATTGCCTTCGTCCCTCTGATAACTTCTTAGTAATCACTCTTCTGAACACTTAAGGGAGATAGACCATTGTGCTTAGGAGTTGTTAGTTCCACTTTAGAAAGAATCTCACTTAAGTTTAAAATAGTATATTAAAAATCTAACAAACTCTTTGAAATGTATGTTGAAACATGCTTAAAAGCCACACAAAAAAACCTTAACTTAACCAAAAATTCTCAACATAAAGTCTTTTAATGGTTAAAACGTTTGTAAGTTTGATTTCTTTACAGTTTGATGCATAAAACCAATGTAAAAACATCCATTTATAGGTGTAAAACCTTAAACTAGTTGTTTGTTAATGTTGTACAACAATTTAGTGCATTAAAATAAATTTTCTATTGAGAAATGGCCATTAAAGCACATAATTTTGACATCAATAGTGGTCAAGATCGAGGAACAACAATGCCATTATAGTGCACTCATTAATGGCCCACTTCAACATGGGTAGCATAACAACACTATCAATCCTTTTGTGAATCACTGTTGTGCTTCATAAAAATACATCAAGACTTGAGTAAAACAATTCCAATACTCTCAAAAGCTATTCCAACTCTATCAAATATTTTTTCAAGTTACATACATTGAAAAAGTTCCCCAAAATGTTTTTAACCTATTACAAGGATTAAAAAACATTCCCCACATAAATTCTTCTTGGTTATGCATCTTACATGCATATAGTAAGTCATGTATTTAATTATGTTTGAATGAAGCTCATCAACCACCAAAAGAAACTAATTGAAACTTACAATAATAATTGTAAGTATAAACCTATAAGAATTCTATCTTGATTATCCAAACACTAGAATCTTCATTATTTTATCATAAGCTCCACATTGATACTCCATATCAATATTCCTTCATAATTAAACTTTAACACTTATCTTTCAAACACTTAAAAGAACAAAAATATTAGTTCAAATATATTTTTTCATCACTAAAACAAGGTGAATGTCCCTTAGTCCAACAATCTTCCACTTTTTGATAATGACAAAACCATATTATATTATAAGGTATAAAACAAAAAATGTTCACAAATCATTTTAGGAATACTCAATAACATATAGTAATCATATAATCCTGCACATGATATCATAACATAATTAATTTAGAATCAGTATCATAAATACACTTTTCAAAAGTCATTCTAAAACTTTAGCATATCTTAGAAACGTATGATAAGTATAAAATTTTCCAAAGCAACTAACTACCCCTAAATTTATCATAATCATGTAACAACTTCCAAAAAATCAAATCCAAAACACTTTCAAAAGTTTAAAAAATTTGCCAACTCCAACTCCCCCTAGGTTGGTTAAAAAATATAACTTCCCCTATATTAATATATTATAATGAAATTTTAAAATTTTTTATAACTGCCCCTTAAAAAAGCATAATATCACACTTAACTCTCCCCCTTTTTAGAATCACCAAAAGGAAAAAAAACATTCAAACATGCTCAAAACAAAGATATAAATAACTCATATCATAAAATTTAGTCTATAAAAATTGAAATTGTCTTAAACATAAGAGAAGAATTTAAGAATCATAAGAACTACCATCTATCTTACCTAATTTTTGGGCTCTTAAACATGTAAAATATGTCCTCACACATTAGTTTAGGGAAAATGTCTATTAATTGATGCATGGTATTAGCCAATTAAATCTCAGTATCTCCTTTTTTATCTCGATCCTTAATGAAATGATACTTAATTTTTAAATGCTTTGCTCTATAGTGTTTAATATGATTTTTTGTTAAGAAAATTGCACTCGTATTATTACACCTAATCGATAATCCTGAGAATCCTTACACAAGACCCTAAAGTTAGTTTAATTTTAGGTTCAAGTATGTTACCTGATTGACTTTCTAGAATTAAACACCAATGGTTATTGAATTCAATTATCTAAGGCTTTAATCAAGATGATCATGTTAAATTAGACAAAATAAGTATTCAATTAGGGCAAAAATCAATCAACATAATCTATCATAGCCCAATCATTATCTTAAACTTTGTAAAAAACAAATTACTCTCACACATTCATTAATAGAGCACAAGTTAAAGTCATAAAAAATGTTTCGTTGAATAAAATAAAAAAATAGAGTTAATACAAGTGTTAAAATGAAAAATACAAAAGACCAACAAGAAGGTGGATACTCTTTAAAGATTTCTTCACAATTTGCCGCTTGAAAGCCCCCCAAAACACATTAATTTGATGATGAAAGTTGGAAAAAAAATAAGGTGAAACCTATCTATGATTATGTACTATGAGAATTTGCCTTGAAAGCTGTGTAAAAATGACGTAAATAAGATTATTTATACTCCTATAAGTGATTTCTAGGGTTTAGGAACAATTAATTCTTAATTTGGTCAAGTTTACCCTTAAAAATCAGAAAAATAATGCTTAATAGTGACCTAAACAGTGGTTTATTAACTGCTAAATGACCTTGTTTAGGTACCACCACTGAAGTTTAAGAATGCAATTCTTCAATGGTTAAATGGCGTTGTTTATGTCTCTAAGAACCATTGTTTAGCCAGCTGTTCTACGCATCCTTTGCTCCTTTTTGCCCCAAATCACTCTTAGTTCCTCTAATTTGTTCCAAAATCATCAGCACCTGAAATTAGTTAGAATGGCTCTCAATTGGTATACTTCAAGCATTAAAAGGGTAAAAACTTAGTAAATCATGCATTATAACCATTGTATTTTTCACATTAATCCATACCCATTTCAAACTTCGTACTCATAAACTTGGTAAACTCTTAACATAAAATCTCATTAGTAACACCAAATACGATGTTATATACATAAATTAAAAATCAATAAATCATCATTTTCTTTTTTTTATAGACAAAGTAGTATCAACTTTTCCTTTAGTAAAACCATTTTTAAGAAGAGAAGTACTCAATCTATCATACCATTCCCTAGGTGCTTATGTTAAACCATGTAAAGTCTTAAAAAGTTTAAAAATGTGCTCGAGTTTATCATGTATTTCAAAATTAGAGGTTGTTCAACATACAATTCTTTGTGAATAAAACCATTAAAAATTTAGTTTTAACATCCTTTTAAAAATTTTTAGCACTAATGTATGATTTAGATTTAAGTAATGATCTAATGGCTTCTATTCTAGCTATAATGACAAAAGTCTCATTAAAATTTATGAGTTCTTCTTTGTTATTACCTTTATTAACTAACTTAATTGTATTTCTAACTACGTTTCCTTGTTCATCTAACTTGTTCTTAAACACCCATTTTGCACCTATTATTAGGTCATTCTTTTTCCTAGGTACTTGATAAGTGTGCTTTTAGGTTATGTTTCTAGGTTGTTTTTAGGTGTTTCTTTGTGTGTTTTAGTTTTAGTTTATTTAATCTTTTGCATCTTTTGCATCTTTGCATGATATTTGAAGTGTTTTAGTGTTTGTTTATTTTTTTTAGTGTTTAAGGGAGGATTTTGATCTGATTTGAGGGATAGTTTGATGCACATTGTTACTTGATTTTGCAGGCATCAGAATTTCAGATTAGAGTATTTTTTAGGTGAATTTGAAAGCTTGATAGGAGACTTTTAAAGCTCAGATGGTCATGAAAATGGGTCGAGAGGATGATCAAGATGTTTGGAGTCTCTAGTTCAAATTTCAAGTTAATTGGAGGCCCGGAGAAGAAGTTATGGCTAAAAGAGTTTAAGGTGTTCAAAGTTGTAGAGATCAGGTCACGATAGTCACGATCGTGACAGCACTGTTTATGAGCACTCTGTCATGATTGTGACAGTGGGTCTGGTGCTGGATGGGTCAAACATAGGATTTTAAGTATCTTGCCCTCATTTTGACAAATATAAGGTCTTAAAACCCTAGGAGCCTCCAACATTCATTAACCAACATCCAAAAGAGGCAAGGTTGAGGTTTTTTAGTTGCTCCCAAAAGAAGAAAGCACAATGTTCCTTGGAACTCATTAAGACAACACCCAAGTTTTCCAGCTTTCTTGGAGTGAAGAGAAGACATTCAAGGCTCTATCTAGATTACTTTTTCTTCTTCTCTTTATTACTTTTAGCAACTTGTTGGATTGTTTTGGATTATAAGTAGCTAAATATTTTATAGGAGCTGTTTTTGACCTATTTTGTGGAACTCTTACTTTATGATTCAATGAATGATTGTTTGTGATATGTATTGAGCTTAAACCTTGCAATAGACTGGGAGGGTGAGTAGAGTAGCCTTGCAATAGACCGAGAGGGTGAGTTGGGTGATTATGTTAGGTAGTATAACGAGAGTTGGCTCCCAATAGACCTATACATATGCAGGTTTTTACAAGTAGTTAAAGAGAGATCGTGGCTATTTGTTAAAGATTACCTATAAGATTGCTTAACATCTAGTTAAATGGTTAGGAGAGGTTAGTAAGGCTACATATAGCATAATCAATCCTAATATATTTGGCTAAGGACAGTTAATTGCACCTTGAGAGAGGGTAATTAAGCATTAGAAAGTATTGGCTCAGATACAATTGGATCATTAAGTGAAGAGGGAAGCAAAATAAAGATAAAACGACTCCTAATCTTAAACCTTGGTTATCAAATTCCTACACTTTGACTCAATTGGCTGTTATCACTAGTTTAATTTAATTTATTTTAATTTCCAATTTATTAATTTCTGAAACTATTTCTTAAACAAAGAAAAACCTAAATTAAGTGGTGACTAAACTTAATCCTTGTGGGATCGATATCCGTTCTTCACTACAAGTTACAACCCATATACTTGTAATTTTGAGTGTAAAACTAATAATTTGGTTTTACAACTAATCAATAAACAGCAAACAATTAGTAACAATAGGCAAATATAATAATTAAGTGGAACACTTGCCAAACTTATGAGGAAATGTCTCTAAAGAATAAATCACGTCCTCCATCTCCTCTATTAATTCAAACATGTTCTTCAATTGATCGTATACTTCTTTCTCCATTGAAGTTATTAAAGCTACTTCTAATGAATCATTTGAAGAAAGAAAGTATAATTATTCTATCAGTGTCAATATTACCTTGAAACCAACTCATAATCAATGGGATATCACATAGTATAAAAAATGTTGAATCTTATCGCTTTCCCATCAAACTCCATGATCAACACTCTACTATGGACATAGATTTTAGTATGAAATGCCTTTAAAAATGATCTCCCCAATAACATAGATGATGGATTGGGAAACCCCTCATCCTTCATATCCGAAACAAAAAAATTTGTACGAAAAATAAGTTCATTTACTTACACTAAGACATTCTTAATCACCTCTTTTGGATAAGTGTTACAACGATCGGCTAACTGAATAATGATATGAGTTTCTTTTAAAGGACTCAAATTAAGAACTTTAAAAATAAAAAAGTGGCATCACATTAATTGAAGCTCTTAAGTCCAGTATACATCTTTCATATCTCATGTCACCTATTTTTTATGGAATAATAAATGTAGGATGCTTGCATTTAGGTGGCAACTTCCTTTGTAAAACAACTGACACATTCTCTCCCATTCTGACCTTTCCATCACCCTTAACTTTCTCTTTTTAGAGCACAACATCTTTAAAAAAATTTCATATCATAGCACTTAATTGATAGCCTCTAATAGAAGTATGTTTACCTATTCTTTGGAGAGAAAAAAACTTCCAACGCCTCTCTTTCTTTCTCTTTTTGCTTATTCTTTACTAACATATCAAGAAAAGAAATAGAAACTTGGTTAGTAATAATATGACATATATCACTTAGTTTTGGAAGTTATTGCTCCTCCCTCTTATCTAGAATGTTTCCTCTTCCTCTCCTTGCTTCCTTTGCTCTTCCTTCTTCTTCCTAAGTCCTTCTCATTGCTTACTATTCCATAAAGAAATAGCACATGCATCCTCCTTGATGTTCCTCTATGATTGGTTCGAAAGTCTAATAAAACCTTAGGCTTGTAATTTTCTCACTGTATCTACTAACTGACTCACTTAATTCTCTAGGTTCTTCAATCCACTCCTCATTTCTTATTGGAATTGAAAAACATTTATGGCCAAATTCTTCATTAATTCCTCTAGTGACATTCCATTAGTTTGTGGTGGCAGTTGTTCAAGTAAAGGCCTAGGTTGAAACTATGGCTAAACTTGGTAAAATCTTGGTCAAGAAGTAAACCTTTATTGTTGTTGAGAGGTAGAAGGTTTGACATTTTAACTACTTCCTTGTTGGTTATTCCCATATTTGAAATTTGAATGATCCTTTCTGTCATGAATTAAAAGTAGTAGCATAAGGATCATACCTTCTTTGTTGCTCCTAAAACCCTCCAATGGAATAGACCTACTATTCATCTTGCAATGTAGAACACATATTTATAAAATGATTAGAAAACGTACAAGTTTCATAAGCCTTAGCTTATCCCTCGCCAACTAACACCTGCTCCACTAAGGATGTGGGATTAGCTACTTATGGTTGCTATCAAATTCTTTGCAACCTCTAGTATCCTATCTTCCAATATTCTGTCACTTGCTATATCTATCATGTTCCTATCTATCAGCTTTAATCTCTCATAAAAAATGTTGAACTAAAAATTGCTCACTTATCTAATGATTGGGACAATTTTTAAAAAAATTCTTAAATTGCCCCCAATACTCATACAGTGACTCTTTTTTATCTTTCTTATTACTAAAAATATCTTTCTTGATGTTATTGTTCGTGATGCTAGAAAATACTTCTTTAAGAAAAATTATTGCTTTTGATCTCATATGGTGATGATCTAATTGGTAGATCATATAGCCATTCTTTAGCTAAATCAACTAAGGCAAAAGGAAAATCTCTTAACTTTAATTGATCCACTGTGACACTAGTAGGCTTCATTCCTAAACATGCTATATGGAAATCCTTCAAGAACTTGGTCATATCAATGATGTAGCCTTAACTAAAAGAGTTGATGTCTAGAAAGTCTATAAAAGTAAGTAATGCACGCATAAATCCATTTCTTATTTCAAATTCAAGTTTATCATCAGGATAATTAACGTAAAGAAAATTATGGTTAAAAGTGGGAACTACAATCTCCTTCAAAGTCCACTAATGTTTAGCCATTACTTCTTTAACTTCATCTATAGATTTCTCAAGAGCCTCTTTAACCTCGTCTTCTAATAATGATTTCTCTTCTAGGAATAGGAATGTATTGAGCCCACTCAAGTTGATGAAGTCGTGTATGACCGACCACAAGAGAAAGTGAAAATGGGTTACAAGGAGAAAGAAGAAGGCCTCTATTCTCCACAAAAAATGTTCATAGTCTTTGATGTTTGAAAGAGTTATGAGGTATACACAAATAGAAAAAACAAGATGATAAAGGTCAAGAAATAAAAATAATCAACAACAAAACAAATAATAACGCAATAATATCAGTGCCCTGGAAACCGAGCTAAAAATTTGGTTGAGCTATAGTAAGGCACTAATTATTAACCTAACTTACTCTTTTATCCATGTAGTAAGGTGAGTCAATGTCAATCCCACAGAAAACTATCTAGTTTTTACTATTACCAATGTTAATTAAAGGCCCCTAGTTTAACTAAAATTGAAATAAAATGAAAATATTACTAATGAAATAAAGGTAACTAAAACAAGAGCACAAAATATCAAGAAATGGATAACTATGATGAAAAGTAGGCTGGAACATGTTATTAAGAATCAAGAAAGACATGATCATCGAAAATATATAAATCATGTCTTAACTAAAATGTTAACCTATAAACACAAATAAACTCTTGCATCATAAGTTCTTCCAATTATAGACAAATCTAACAATATCTGAAAATGCCCCTAGCTAATATAATAATCTAGAATAAACTCTCTAAATTTAATTTTATAATAGCATTAAGTAATAAGGAACAATTAATTTAAGCCATCATTACACAAGTGAAAATCATGTAACTCAAAAAAACAAAACCCTAGATTAATTGATTAAGTTTTAATTACAAATTTAATTGACATATTGCTACCTTTGGTATTAACTAGTGACAAAAATGGAAAGAAAAGTGTTGACCCAACTCTATTTTTAATACTAAAATGCTCCTCCATTAGGGTTTAAGTTATTTTGGAGAAAAAAGACTCGATTTCCCTTGATTTTTAGGTTGAAACTTGTTTTTTGGAACATTGATGGTGCTTAACATCATGTATAAACAAGGCTATTAATAAACCACCATTGAAGTATCTACAATGCGGGCATTAATGGTTGTTTCTAAGAGGACAACGGTGTCATTAAATACCACTGTTTAAGTCCTTAAATATGTTTTCTTTGTTCATTCTTGACTTGTTTCACCTAGAATTTGTGTCTTTATGATTAAACCTTCATTTCAATTTATAACAAACATAAATTGTGTACTTTGGCACAAAAACGAGTGTGGAACCATATTAAATCATATATTAGGATCCAACAAAATGCACTCCTATCAATAAGCCATATGAAATGTTCTTAGAAACCTAATATCATACACAAAGGTCAATAAACATATATAAATTACTTAAAAGAGAAAAAAAATTGGGGTTAGAAATCTGTCTAAATTTTATCAATGTTTACCAAATCAAAGAAATTAATTGTATTATAATAATATAATTAATAATTAACTAATAATCAAGATCATTATAAAAAAAAGTATTCAAGTGTGTATGGTAGTTAATAAAGCATGCTCAATCCCCCCTGTCCCCACACTTTAATCAAATTGTACTCAATTTGAGAGTAGAAAACAAATGTAACTACCATAAGTGTATAAAGGGTAAAGAACATGACTAACCTAAAAGTTTAAGTCCATAAGTAGGCATGTTTGAGAGTGATCTATTACATTTAATGTGATTTCAATGCTTTTAAGAGAAGACAATCAAAGATTTTTCTATTATATAATAACATCATTAAAATACATGATTTTGCAAAAGATTAGATCAATATGTGATAAAATAGCAAAGGCATAAAGTGAAAGAACACAAAAGTGACTCCAAAAAAATGTAAATGATGTTAGGTTACCTCATAACAAATGCTTGCTTAACTTCATAAGCTAACCTCTTTAAAGCCTATATCTTGCCCTAATTGTGGAGGATGTATACCTTACCCTTGTGATCATTGAAATATCCAACTAAGTAATCTTAAGTCGATGCCTATTGACCTTAAAAGTCCTCTTTTCTATATGCAAGATCTCTATAACACCATAAGGGAAAACCTTGTTAACCAAAAAAGGTCCAAACATTCTAGATTTAAGCTCACTAGGGAATAACTGAAGTCTTCAATTGAAGAGAAGAACGTAAAACCCTAGTTTAAACTCCTTGATGTTTTTAATGTTCTAATTATACCGCCTCTTCACCTTTCCTTTATAAATCCTATAGCTCTCATAAGCTTCTTAGCACCATTCATCAAGTTCATTCAAGTGGAGGAGGTGCTTATGACCTGCACTTCCTAAATTATAATTGATAGATTTGATAGCCTAGTATGTCTTGTATTCAAGTTCAATCAGTAGATGACATGATTTTTCATAAAGTAGCCTATATGATGTGGTGCCAATTGATGTCTTATACACTGTTTTTATAGCCCATAAAGCATCATCCAATTTTATAAAGCATTCCTTTTTAAAGCACTCAATCATTTTCTCTAGTATCCCTTTTAGTTCTTCATTTGTAACCTTTACTTGTCCAATAGTTTGGAGGTAATATGGCATCATTATTCTATGTGTTACACCAAATAGTTTAAAAACTTTTTTAAATTTTTGGTTGAAAAATGGGTACCCATATTACTTATAATGGCTTTAGATACTCCAAACCATGGAAACTTTACAAACACTCTTCCAACATTAGTATAACTGCCTAGGCTTCCACCTATTTAGACATATAATCCATAACTATTATAATATACCTATTTACAAAGGATACTGGAAAAGAACCCACAAAATTAATTCCCAATATATCAAATATTTTGTAAACATTAATACTATTTTGGGACATCTCATCTCTATAAGAGAGATTACCTGCTCGTTGGTAATTATCACATATATCCACATACCTTTTTGTATCCTTAAATAATGTGAATCAATAGAAATTCAACTCCAAGACTTTGTTGGCTTTGTTATTTACATGATAGTATCCTTCTACTGGCCTTTGATTGAAATTCTTTAAAATCTCCTTTATTTTTATATAGGTTACACTTCTCCTGATTATGTGGTTTGCACATATATGAAACAAGTACAGATCCTTCCATATGTAATGCCTCAAATCAAACAATAATTTCTTCTTATGTTGATAAGCCATCCCCCATGGTAAGATCTAACTTACTAGATAATTAATATAATTAGCAAACCATGACTTATAAACATACCTAGTGATTACGGCAATGTTTCATTGATGTCTTCTTCCACCAACTGCTTCAAGTCATTATTCTCAAGGTAAGAAAGATGGTCTCTAGCTAGGCTTTCCATAGACTGCAACCAGGTCTTTTTCTCCTTTCTTTTCCTTAATTTTTAAATTAAATTTTACAATAACAATACACATCTTATTAGTGTTAGTTTAGCATTTTTCTTAGTCAAAAAATACTTAAATGTTGAATGATGGATATAAATGATGACTTTAGACATCACAAAATATTATTTAAATTTATCAAACTCAAAAAAAAAAAAAAAGGAAAGCAACTCCTTTTTGGTAGTAATGTAGTCTTATTGTGCATCAATTAGCTTCTTGCTCCCATAATAGAATAGCTAAAAGTGTTTTTTTCCTACGCTATCTAAACACGACTCCTACTATACAGTAACTAGCATCACACATGTGTTCAAAAGATAATACATAATCAATTACAACCATGATTAACGAGTTAGTCAATTTTTTCTTTAACATGTTAAATGCATGCAAAAACTCATCATCAAAATTAAATGCCACATCTTTTTCTAACAACTTGATAAGAGGCCTACTTATCTTAGAGAAGTCTTTAATAAATCTCTTATAAGCCACACATGCCTAAGAAAGTTTCTAAGTGGTCTTACTGATGTTAATGGAGGTAACTTATCTATAGTCTCAATTTTTTTCCCTATCCACTTTAATGTCTTTAAATGAAATCTTATGGTCTAATACTATATCCTCTTTTACCATAAAATAACACTTCTCCTAATTAAGTATAAGATTTTTTTTTCACAACTTTTAAGTACTTTTTTAAATTATTGAATTATAAATCAAAAGTCACCAAAAACTGAAAATTTATCCATAAATATCTCCATATTGTCCTCCACTAAGTCATCAAAAATTGCCAACATGCATCTTTGAAAGGTAAAAGGAGCATTACAAAACGTAAATAACATCCTTCTATATATAAATGTTTCGTATGGAGATGTAAAAGTTGTCTCATTTGAATCCTCTGAGGCTATGAGAACATGAAAGTAGTCTAAAAGTCCATCTACGAAACAATAGTAGCTTAGAAAGCCTTTCTAACATCTAACTAATGAATTATAATGGGAAGTGATCCTTGTAAGTTGAATCATTCAGCTTACATTAATTAATGCATAATTTCCCACCCATGAAAACGCATATAGGAATAAGTTCATTCCTCTCATTTGACACAATCAATATTCCATCTTTCTTTGGTACTACCAACACAAGACTCACCCACAAACTATCAAAAATAGGATATATAATTAATTTAATGACATCTCCTTTTACTATATCATTTATGTTGTGATTGAGTCTTCATTGAAGTTGTACCATAGGTTTATAATCATCCTTCACTAAGATCTTATGAGTGCAAAAGGAATGATAAAATTCTTTTGTATCTTCAATTCAATCTCCTTTAATTTTTAATTTGCTCTCTTTTGATCTGTTAAGATCTTCAAATATTATTTTCCAAGTTTTTTTTTTTGGTTTTTGGGCCTCTAAGTATTTCTCTTGCTCCAAAACCTCAAGATTTGTGGTTTTTCTCTTCTTTTCCCTTAACTATGCAAGCCTACAATAGGTCCTATCTGATTTGTTTCTTGTAAAACATTAGAACTATTAGCATTAATCACATCCAAACATATGTATCATCTTTACCTAGATAATGTTTCATTGCTTCAAAGATTTTAAACACAACTTCCTTATTTGCGACCTTAAGTATTAGCTTTCCACTATAAACATCTATCAAAGCTTTAATTTTAGCTAAAAAGGGTCTACCTAAAACCAAGATAATCTTTACCTCATCATCTATGTTCATAATCATAAAATCCTTAAGAAAGATAAATTTATCAGCTATAACCAAAATGTCTTCAATTCTTCCCCTAAGATATTTTATAGATCTATTAGCCAACTGAATGCTTATCCTAGTCTATTTTTATTCTCCAAGTCCTAACTTGCTAAACAACTTATATGGCATGAAATTTATATTAACCCCTAAGGGCATGTTTAGTTAGGCAATTGGTTGTAGTTTTTTTTGTAGTTTTTATACTTTTGTATTGGTTTTTTTTTTCAGTTTCTATGCATTTTTTTAGGTTTCTGTGCTATATTAGTATTTTTTTTTGTTTTTTACTTTTTTATTTTTGTGTTTAAAAAAAGAAACAAAAATAAAAAAATACCCAACTAAACAAGGCCTAAATTACCTAATGCCTTATCAAAAGATAAACTACCAAGGGGTCATTTATTTTGCAAAACGGCCAACCATTCTTTATTCAACCTCACCATTCACAATTTCTTCAGCTTCATCTTATTAAAAAGAGGTCTTTCAAGAATTTAACATACTTTGAAATATGTGACAAGGCTTTTATTAAAGATATGTTAATATCTAATTGTTTAAGAAGCTCTAAAAACTTATAGAATTACTCATCTTGGTGATCCTTTTGTAGCCTACTTGGATATGGGGTTGATGGCTGATAGGGGTTCATTTTATAGTGATTTTCATGATATTTTAATGTAAATTCACCCATATTTTATGGTTTAATTATTCAATTTGTGTTTTAAATTGTCTAATTTGTAGGTTATTCCCTAATTGAAGTGAGAATTAAAGAAAATATGAAAATTAGAGTAAAATAGGGTAAAGCGTTGGGACCAAGTTAGCCACCATTTAACTCCAAGCATACCCATATTCAAGCTAGTTTTGGGGTTTGAAAGTGGGTGGCTAAATGGCACCATTTAACCCCTTTTCAAGTGTCATTTTTAAGTGGTGGTCAAGATATTTCCAGCTATATCTTCCTCCCTATTAGTTGAAACTTGTCCATATTTCTTCCAACTTATAGTAGACATATAAATGAAGCCAAAGAAACCTTTTTCGCAAAAATAAGGATAACTATAGGGTAGCAAAATCATATTTACTTTAGTTTTTCTTCTTCTTTCACTAGGTTAGGTTTTTCTTTTTTATTTTCTTTTTTAACCTTGCATTTGTTAATTTTAGGTAGTTTTTCTTCTTCTTTCTCTACGTTAGGTTTTTATTTTATATTTTCTTATCCAACCTTGCATTTGATAAATTCAGGTTTTTTTAAAAGATTTTTAAAGCTTATTAACGTGGATGAAGGCTATCTAACACTTTGGAGCATCATTTAATTCAATCTAAACCATTTAATCACTGGTTTATATCTCTTTCTTTCCATATATTCAAGAACATGATGTTTTATTTTGATCTTTGTTATTCTTTGATATATATATGCATGCTTAATCTAATTTCTTATTAAAGACATGTTATTAAATGGATTAATTAATTTCTTAACACATTTTGGATGATAATCTTTGTTCATTTTGAATGCTTAAAGATTATATTGAATTCGACACTTAAGATAAAGTTGTTAGATGATTAAGGATCTGAGAAATCTACTTTAATCATTACAAAAATCAGTATTTAATCAATGAATGAATAAAATTTAATCAATCACGAGTGTGTTAATCTAGAAATAAGAATTTTTAGGTTAAAACTTCTTAACCTTTAAGCCTACTTCCTATAGCTATAGGTGGACCAAACTATAAAATAGGAATGTTATAAATAAGGGATTGGTTTAACCATAGTATGGTCTTGATTTAGTGAAGATACTAGATTAGATATTCTAACCTTTTTACAGCTTAATTTCATCATTTAAAGCCTAAGCCTCAGCTAATAATTAAATTCGATAATCTTTAAATTAATTTGAAAACCTTTGCATTTTTTTTGAATTTTCAGGTTAATTTAGTAAATCTAACCCTTTTATCTTAGCAGACTTGAGCTTCTTTTGATAATTGTAATATGAGTGACCTCTTACTTGCATTAGTTTCCCATGGGTTCGATATCCAAAGTCTTAAAAAATACTCATCTTTATTACATATTGATCGATATACTTGTTG
>JAOXYD010235343.1:0-17605 GCA_028565735.1 Pinacopodium congolense | reverse complement strand
TAATAATTGATACTAGTAAATATTCTAGAGCTGATTTATTAATTTTACAAAAACAAAAAAGGCCGAGAGGGGTTATGTCAAATTCTAACATGGAATTTGACATGTATTTAACAACTTCTTTTGAGTTGAGTGAATTTACAACTTCAACATTTTCAATAATGCAATGGTGCTCATTATGAGCAATTTTCAGTTATGTCGGCCATTGCAAAAGACATATTTGCGTCTTCAGTTTCAACGGTTGCCGTTGAGCAAGCTTTTAGTGCAAATGGAGATATTTTAGAAAATTATAGATATTCAATGACCCCAAAATCTTTAGAGGCGCAAACTTGTCTTGATGATTAGACGAAAGCAGAATGACGATAACAAGAGTTGACGAAACCAGATGCTTCCTAATTATATGATTTTGACACGGATACAACAAGAACTTCATACCAATCTGACGACGTTGCAGGTGAGTAACTTTCTTAAAAAAAGTAAGAGAACTACGAGGGCTTTGATTCCTCTTCACTTGAGTGCTGAGGATACGTAGACAACTTAATTTTTAAAATTACGTTAAAGTCCTTTATTTTATTTAATTTTTCTTTATAATTTATATATAGTTGATTAGTTGTCATATATTTTAATTCATTTAATTTTATATTTTTATAATTTATATTCAATTTATTATATTTGACATTTTTAAAATTTTAAAATTTTAAAATTTTAAGTTTGAAAATAAAATTATAAATAATAAAACAACGATTATTATTATGAGTAAACCAGAGGTTAAATCGTAACCGACTGTTTTCAAACCGTAACCGTAATCGTAACCGGCTATTTTCAAACCGTAACTAAACCATAAACTGGCGATTAAGTTAAGGTTTATAAATTTTTATAAACCGTAATCGGCGGTTTTGTAGCCATGGTCAGGTCTAAATTCTCCATGTAGATTCGACCCTAATTCATCATAACTACATAGTTCTTCGGTATAGTTATAGTCTGCGACAAATTTATCAATTTCAATATTGTTCATGAAAATTTATAGAAAGGCGTCATCCATCTCCTCCCAATTTCATCAATCACTTAACTTGTCGACATCTTCACCAAAGCGCTTCCATGCTCACCTTTTCAAGCGTTGTTCATCAAGTTAAGCATCGTTCACAACATTTACTGTTCATCCTATGGTGACTTTTGCAAGATACCCTAAAATCGACATAATATGTTGAGGACCCTAATAAAAAGACCTAATATGATCAGGCTTCATCTTATGTTTTTTTGTTTCTTTTTATTCTTTTTTCCTTTTATGTTATTAGACCAATTTCACTTGTCCAAGCTAATAATTGGTTTATGCTTTAAGCTTTAGCTCATTATCTTTAGCTTCTTTTCACCCATTTACTTTTTTGTTCCTTATCCTTTATGAGATACATATTCTTATTTATCTTATAACAAACTTGTTCACAAACGTCTACAAATAAGTTGTTTTCATTTAATAAAACATGATGAACCTTTATTACAAAATCTGCGTTTTCCATCAAAATTGATTAATGTACATCATTAACTAAGGTTTGAGTCCGTCTACCAGTAAAAAAAACATAAACTTGATAAACTCTTGAAGCTTTTGATGTGTTTGGCTAGCTTGAAGTTTGTTGAAACTCCTCTATTTTCTACTCTTTGAGCTGCTACTGTGCTCCTCTCCCGCTGTTCCAAATGCTCCTCGTTCTGTCCCTCTATTCTGTCTGCTCCTTCTCTCTTTTTTCTGTCCGCTTCCTAGGTCTGATTTTTTTAATCTGTTCTGTCTTCTCCCTTTTATTCTCTTAGGTCTATTTTGTGGATTGCTGGTTTTGGTCTCAGCTGCTGGGTATAGGTCTTGGTCTGGAAAGCTTGGTCCAACAGGTTGGCCCATGCGACAGTCTCCTAATGTGGGTCCAGGCTATGCGCGTCTCCACTTGGTCCATTGGCGCTTCAGTCCAGCTCTTTGTAGTTGGGTTACGCACGTTTAGGATGCAATTTGGACCTGGTCAAAGCTCGGTGACCGCCTATAACTAATGATGCATGGGCCATTCACAGTGCACACATGGGTTTTGTCCAGCACGTAGTAATAACAACACAACCATAAATTCCATGCAAAACCAATGCTTCGTGATGCGTGAAAGTCATAGTTTAACAAGCCTTATTCCTTATTTGCCTAACTCTTTCCCGAATACATGATTTTTGCCCTTAAAAAGTCTTTCTCGGATTACTATTCATAGCCTTTAGAAATGTTTGACCAAGTTTGACCAGACTTTAAAACTTTGACCAACGACATTTACTTCTCCAGAATTCATCATGCATGGACTTGGGAATGCATGCCTTGATTTGCGTGAATTTACTACCTATATAAGCTTCATTCCTTAGTTATCTAATCCTTCAATCTTCACTTTTCATTCTTTAGTCTTCAACCGAATTTTTTTTTTCTATATTTTTTTTTTTGCACTTCCTTCCAATTTTGATTTTTAAATTTAATAAACCATGTACAAGAAATAAATACACCAATAAAAATTAATTCTAACCCAACATTAATAATTAAATAATAATGAAAACACAAAACACAAATAAAAACACTTAAATAAACAAAACTTACTCCAAATTAACACTTAACACAAACAAAAAAATAATTAAAATTATACTAACTAAAAACACATAAAACAAATATTAAAACACAATAAAAACAACCTAATATACAATAAACACATGCAACACATATAGAAAAACATATACAAAAACACAATTAGCATATTCCTCATAAAATTATGGTCGATGATAAGTTTTTAATTTATAATTCAAGATTAAGAATCTTCCCTCAAAATTTGAAATCAAGATGGTTTTTCCTTATGATTTTCTTATGGTTTATCCATATTGTATCATTGAAGTTTCTAATGGCCTATCCATTTTTAAAGTCAATAGGAAAAGGGCCAAATTGTATTTACCAAATAAGATTGAGGAATAAGATGAAACTCTTTCACGTTTAGACCCTCATTATACTAGGATTTAATCTTTTATTTATTTAAGTGTTTTTGTGTGTGAACCTTTTATTTACTGTGTTTTAAAGCCTTAATTTATTAATCTTTTATGTGTTTCCTTTAGGTTGCTTATAGTTTTCTTTTAGAAGCTTTTCTTATTTTAAGTTTATTTTAATTCTAGTGTATTTTAATTTGATTTTATTTAGTGTGTTCTTAACTAATTCCTTCAGATTTAGTTGTTTGTAGTACTTTTTAGTTCGTTTGCTTTTGTGTGCTAAGCCTTTTAAGTATTTTTCTAATTGTCTTGAGTCATTTAGTATGTTTTCCTTAGGTTGATTTTGCCTTATTTTTAGGTTTCCTTTAGGATGTTTTAGTAGCATTTGTAGTGTTTTTCCTTAGTTTATTTAGAGCATTTTAAGTTATTTTACTTAGGTTTATTTTTCTTTCCCTATAATTTTATTTCCTTTAGATATGATTTTCCATAGTTTTTAACATTTTCAAAGCATATCCCGGGAAAAATTAAATGTACAATTCTTTGAGAATTGTTAGGCCTTTATTGAAATTAATTTAGAGAGGTTTTGTGTGGATTTTTCATGTTCAAAAGCATTTTGCATGACCTAATGGCAGCGTATAAATAGGGATTGAACTCGACATTAAACCACCATTTTAGTATTTCTGGGAAGCTAAATGGTAGCACTTAAATGGCATCATTTAAATAAAATAAAAAATGATGTGGTTTTACTTAAACTCTAATAGTTCTGTCTTCTTCCTCCTTTCTGGCCACTTACGATGTCTTTTGTCCCCTTCAATCCATCATTTCATCATCATTTTCTTTTACCAAATTTCATCTTTTTAGGTTTATGATCTAGCATTTTGCATTTCCTATCTAGTTCAACCCTGAAATTACCACAAAATTTCAAAAAATTTGTCTAAAAATTATCTAAAATGTCCTTAAGGTATTGATCATGCCAACCCCTCTTATTTATAATTTTTCAAACATTTTAGGGCCCCATTTGAATAGATTTTGGTAACATTAATTTTCAAATCACATTGCCTTTATTTTTCCATCTCTTATTTTCAATATATTACAATCAACGATCGAATTTCAATATGAACTTTAATGGATTGTGAAGCAATGTTATCATCATTAGTGGGTTCTTTTTATTCCCCTTCATCCCTTATTTTTTTATTTTTAATTTTATAAACATTGGAGACAATGTTTAATTTATGTGTGGGGAAGGGATATCATATTATCACACTTGCTTTTCTTGTCCTAAAATATTTCATTTTATCATCTTTTTAAAAGTAATCTATAATATTTGGAAATATTTTTTTAATTTTGATTTATGTCATTAAACATTTTTCATTTAGATTTCGATTATCTTAACAAATCATGATGTTATGCATTTGTTTACGACAATTGATGATCGAATGGTTTTTAATTTCTTCATGCTTTGGATGGTGAATATCTTATGATAATTATGACACTCCATTTTTAAAATGTATATTCCTAAGAAATTTTTTACATCTTTTAAGCATTTTCATCACCTTGTTAAAATTTAAATTAAAAATTATGAAAAAATGTAAAAAAGGAAGAAAAATTGTGAGAAAAAAGAAAAGTGAGCAAGTTTCATTCACTTCACTAGCTTCGGACCAATTGGACAAAGTTAAAGAGTGGTATTAGTAGCCAGCTGATGTAAGATGACTTAATTGAATAACTAGAGATGTTCACAACAAAATGTTAATCTTTCTGTAAAAAGATAGAATGACTTCTCAACCAAGCCAAGCTCATATTTAAGATTATGTTTTAGTGCTTAATGAATAAATGATGTGAATTTGTTTAATTGATGATGCTCTTTGCGTAGTTTATATTTATATTACATTAGGAATTGAATTTTGTGACATATGTTAAATTTAAATAGAATGAAGTGATTTAATTTCATTTGTGACTTAATTTGATAATTTAATTATATAACCTCTTAATCGCCATATTGATTGAAGGATTAAGGACAACATTTCAATGATTATGATGGATGGATTTGAATAATTTTTCTTATGACTATATGTTTTTTTTGGAATTGGTGATTGATTGATTTGCTTGAGGACAAGCAAATGCTTAGCTGTGGGGATATTAGTAAGGGTTCATTTCATAGTGATTTTCAAGATATTTTGATGTAAATTATCCTCTATTTTTATGTTTAATTCTTTAATTTATGATTGAAATTGTTTAATTTGTAGATTAATCCCCAATTGAAGAGAAAATCATGAAAAATATGAAGTTTAGACCAAATCAGGACTTAAACAATGGTCCTGAATCAATCCATGTTTAGGTTCCTACATTCAACCTTTAGAGTTAAATGCGAGGGGTCAAACGACACCATTTAGGTCCTTTTCAAGTGTCATTTAAATACCTATCCAAAACTTTCCAGCTAGATCTCAACTCCCATTAATAGGAACTTGCTCCACTTGACTCCAACCTGTAGAAGACATATGTATTAATGATCTAAAGCCATGTTTAGTAAAAGGAGGGAGAGAAAACACGTTCTTAGATCAACATTTTAGTTTCTCTCAAGTTGTAAGGCTCTTTTGTTGTGTTCTTCAAAATTTTTGTCTAGTTATTTTGTAGATTTAAGCTTATTTTTAAGGATTATAACAAGTTAAATAGATGTTTAAGATCTATAAACATGTTTTCAGTAACATTTGGTACTTTCTTAACCTAATTTTCCATTGAAATCCACTCTTTGTTCTATATATTTTAATATATGAAGTCTATGATGAATATGATGTGTTTTTTGACTCAAATGAGTGGTTGAGTTTGTTTTTGGTTGAGCAATGGTTAGTAAATAATCTAAATACATATTTATTCATGATTTTGGGCTATCCTTTGCTTACTTTTAATGCTTAAAGCCTATCTTAACTTGATCACTTAAAATAAAGATGAAAGATGGGTAAGGAGCCATGACCAACTACTTTAATCATTTGAAAAATCAATAAGAAATGTGATTTTAATCAATTCATTACCATCTGTTGGTTAATCACAAGGTTTTAACTCTAAAAATAGGAATTTTTAGGTTAAACTTCTTGAACTTTAAGCCTACTTCCTAAATCTATAGGTGGACCAAGACATAAAATAGGAGAGATAGAGAAAAGACATTGACTTGATCATATCCATGTCTTGAATTAGTGAAGTCACCCTAGGTAAAGCCTCATAATCTTTATTTAACTTATCTAGATCATTGAAAACCAAATCCTTAGCCATTTAAACCATTTAAGTAATCCTTAAACTCATCGTCGGTCTTCTTTGCATAACTAGAAGCTTTTAGTTTAATTTGGTAATTTTAGTTAGTTAATTGAATTGATTTTCCCTCTCTAAATAGTTGTGTTCCAAGTGACTTAGTACTTACAAAGTTGCTTTTCCTATGAGATGATAATTCGAGTATAAAATACTACACTTTGTTACCTGTTGATCGGTATACTTGTTAAATAGTTGGTTTTGAATTTTTTAAAAAGAAATTGTGCTTAAATTGCTTAATTTGATAATTAATTTGGATAATTTGGACTAATATAACAACTAAAAATAAGGCTCCCTAAACTTATTAACGACAAGGAATTAGTAAGATCTCTCACTTGATCCTCCAATTTATAGATGGAAGATACATGATTCTTTACTATTTGATCACACTTTGCTTTCATTTGCTTTTAGCCTTCCTTTTGACTAGTGAACTTGGAACCCAAGACATCTATTAACTTGAACATCTTGTTCTCTAAGGATCCAAGTCCATCTTTTTGTAAATTGGGTGGGCCTTATAGTTTCACATTATTACCTGCATTGTTAGTCTAAGAAAAATTTGAATGGTTATCCACCTTGGATTATAAGCGTTGGAGTATGAATTGTTACCTCTTTATTATCCTCCAATGTAGTTTACTTACTTCACTCCACTAATATCTATCATGAAACAATCGATGATGGCATGGCTATTTGACCCATAAAGCTCACATCAAAGTTGCATGGCTTTCACCGAAGATGAGGAAATGACATACAAGTTACTTAGTTACTTAGTAAGGGCTAACATTTGTGCTTTAAGAACTGTCACCAAAACAAGAGGAATATTCCATTTTTGATCCTTGAAACTTAACTTGGTCCTTTCATTTGACTATAAGAAACTATTTTTTGTCATCTCCTATAATAGATCATGGATTGCATCTATGCTCTTCCTCATTAGAGAACCTACAACTACTGAATTAATTATTCCTCTCGTGTGTTGGGTTACACCATTGTAAAATGTTTTCAAAAGGAACTCCTTAGGAAGGTTATGATATGGGTTGACCCTTTTTAGTTCTTTAAACCTCTCCCATGCCTTATACAATGACTCCCTATCACTTTGTTAGAAGTTAGTGATCTCCTTGATGATCCTTGTTACCTTTGTTACGGGAAAGTACTTGGCTTGGAAGGCTTATTCAAGTTGCTCCAATGTAGTAATATTCTTTGGGTTAACAGAATTTAACCATGCTCTAGCTCAAACCTTATAGGTAAATAGGAATAACTAAATCTTGATTGGATCTTCTAATAACCCATTATACTGAAATGTGACACAAATCTCTAAGAAATTTATAAGATGGGTAATGGGATCTTTATTTGCCAAGCTGTAGAATTGCACACTAGTTCGAAGCATGTTAAGTAGAGTCAGTTTGATCTTAATATTGTTGGATTAAATAAGATGGCTTGCTATCCCTTGTTAGTTGGCATTGAAACCCAACTTCATTAAGTCCATAAAGGTCCTTCAGTTCCCTCCTTGCTCTCCTTCTTCAGCCATAGTTCTTTAAATGGTTTCTTTGTACTTTTCTTTTCGTAACTCTCTTCCTTATCTATTGATGTATAAAAATTCTTTGTTGTTTAGTTCACTTACCCTTCTAGTACTCCTTATTTTTATAAACCTAAAATTAAGAAAGAAAAAGTATCAAAATACTTAAATCATAATCATTCAAACTGAACAAGATGCAAAAAATACTAATCCCTAGCAATGACGTCGAAAACTTGTTAATTGCTAAGCAAAAGCAAACTTGTTTGGCGTTAGTGAACTGGTCATGAAACTGTAGTATAATAGATATCATCCCACAAGAATTAGAATTAGTCACCTAAGAATTTGAGTTCTATGGTATAAAACAAAATAGCAATAACAGAAAATAAACTTAAGTTTCTACATAAAAATTTGAAGAATCACTTTTATTACCATTTTATGAATTCAAGATTTAAAACTAGGAATCACTTTTATTACTATTTTGTTTCCCTCTTATCTTATTGATTCAATTTTATTTGGCATAAGATGTCCTAATATTTTAATCACCCTCCCTTAAGGTGTAACCAAATTTACCTAGTTGAATAAGATAGAATTAGCCTTGCAATGTCTCAATCTACAATACCTATCCCAAATATCCAGCTGGTTATGAAGTAATCATATAAGCAATCAATTATTCAACTAAGATTTCTCTTTAATCAACTAATAACCTAGATATTTTTAGGTCTATTCTATGCCAATTGCATTTTATACGCGAATACAAATTCCCTAACTCATTCTCCTAATCTATTCCAAGGCATATGCATAACAAATATCACAAACATTCATTCATTAAATCAGTAAGAGGAGTTTAACAAAATATTTCAAAAAGCAATTCCTACAAAAGAGTTCAGCCACCCATGATGTTAATAAAATCCCCTAATTAACATATTTCCCATAAAAAATTATACTAAAATAGAAGAAGCAATAAAACTATCTAAAGCTTGAGACTCTTCTCTTGACTCCTAGGTGATGAAAATTGTAGAAGTTGGGTTGTTCTTAAAGAAGTGGATGATTGATCTTGATTTCCCCCTTTGGAAGCATTCAAGACTTGCTTTTAGCCGTTTTAGGAAAGTTTGAAATGATTAATTGGTAGCTCATATGGTTTCTAACCCTTAAATATGTCATCACAAAAACAATCCATAACACGTGAGCCCTGCATGGGTTCTATCCCCATTTCCCAAAATTGTGGGAATTTCTTCACCCATTATTTATTCTTTTTCTCATCTTTTGGTTCCCTAATTCAATTCCAAATCTAAACACATTAAGCACCCATAAAAATAATATCCAATTAATGCCTAATATCATCACTAAACACTTAGAACTTATTAAAAAAAATAATAACATCACAAAAACATAAATCTATGTCCTAAACACATCCTTTCTATCTTGAATTATCAAAAGAACATAAGTCTAAGTCCTAAACACATCATTTCTATCCTAAACATGCAAAATCACATACTTAACAACTAGGAAAACATATCCTAAAGCACAACTATCATATTTCCTTGAAAATATTAGTCTAAATGTAGCCATGGCTAAGAGAAATCTATTACATGTGATTTTAGTTCTTGGAGAAAAGAAATTGAAGCTTGTTTTAATCCTAAATATGATAAATAAGTACAAGCTTTAGTAAAAGGGTTAGATAAAGATTGATAAAGTCACATAAAAATGAAAATAAAAAGAACATAAAAGAAATCCTATAAAATAAAAATGTTTAAAACATATATAATAAAGTGAAAATATTAAAAAAAGAAAAAAATAGGTGATAAAGGAAAGTAAAATTAAAGTAAAATCAGGTGCTAAGTAAAGTTGTAGGTACCCAAAGCCACAACCAATAACACATCCTTGAGACATGTTATAAATCTTGCTGACTTTTTGTATGTTCTCAACCTAATTTATCAAGGCTAACTCTATGATCTAGGATATAGGAAACATTTGCCTCTATAAACATTTGTAAAATTTTCAAGAAATTTATGTTCCAAAACCCCCCATACCTTCTGATTAAAAAAGGTGACAACTTAGCAATCAAAATTGATAACATTTTCAAAGAGACTTAAAAGGAAAAAAATACAATGCAAATGTATTCAAATAAAACATGCCAAAGTGTAACCCTAAATGTAGGAAACTCTAAAATCAAAGTAAAAGATAAACAAAAAATGGATAAATGTTAGGTTGTCTTCCATCAAGCACTTGTTTAATGTCGTAAGCTCTATGACCTCATTAGGTTAATTCTTTGTCAACTTTCTCTAGTCCTTGGTACTTATGGCTCAGTTTTATCATCAATTTGAAGTTTACTATCTCATGTTTTTGCATCCCCTGAGTAAGACTTAAAGTTTTATCATCAAATGTTTTTAAAGAGGAAGAATTTTGATCTTTATGAAAATATGACTTGAGTTTTTCATAATTGGAAAAATTAATGGATTAATCATCAATTCCAAGGGGTCGATTTCTTTTCTAAGACATCAATTAAGGAATTTGAGGTTACCAGAAATGGCCTCCATAAGATTAAAGGTCTAGCATCCTTGTCCTCTATATTTGAGGTCACGAAATTATAAAGAAATAGAAATTTATCTACTTTTACAAGCACATCCTCAACTATACCTCCACGCTACTTTATGGATCAATCAGCTAGTTGAATACTCATCCTAGTGGGTTTCATGATTTCTAATCCTAGCTCCAAAAACATATTGTTTTGCGTAATATTAGTGACTATAGTTAGATCAGCTAATGTGTTATACAAATGCATATTACTAATGTTGTAAGAAACTGAAAAGCTCTATGTATCTTTCAAATTCTATGGTAATTATCCCACAACCACTGTTGTATATTCTTCACTCATCACCATCTTCTAAGAATTTCTTGCCTTATTATTTTACATACTTAAGTTCCTATAAAAGAGATTCTATAAGAGGCATGTTGACCTATAATTGCTTACCAAGATTAAGAACGTTTTTTGCAGTTTCCTCTTGCTTGTTTGTGCATAGCCTAATAGATATGGAACTTGTGGTTTATACTCCTCAATTGCTTTCTTCTTCTTTTCTTCTTCATTCATCTTCAAACTCTTCACCTTGTTAGTTGCTTTCTCCTCAGTGGCTTCCTCCTCCTCTATTTTTCTAACTTCTTTGTCAACTAAATGTCCCTCCGCACCATCTTTCATAAACAACATTTACATTTGCTCTCTTAAATTCTTCTTGGTATTTACTAGCAAGATACCTAGTCACTTATTAAACACACTCTAAGGCAATTACCCCACTTATTTCCCTATATTTTTTAATAATGCCCTAAATTTTTGGAAGTAAACATTTGAAGTAATGATTTACTTAGCTAGAAACTCCTCTAAACTTAGTTTCCTAGGCTACTGTTAGGGTTGAAAACCATATGGATGATTATGTCACTACTATGTTTATTTTGTCTATAAAAAAATAAGACAATTCCTCCACCCTATGTTGTAGGTGTTGCTATACTAGTTATTTACCTATTCCCAACATAATGGACTTGTTTTATTTATCCTACATTTCTTATTGCTTGGCACTCTTAGGAACCATTGTACACAGAATTCATATATCATAACTTAAGTTAAGTCATAAGCCATTGTTAGGCTATCTAGCTTCCTTGTCATAACATTTGCCTTAGCTTCCAAGAAAGTCAATGCATTAATATTATGAACACGACCATTTGTTATGGACTTTTGGCATGCATAGCCCTATTCAATGAGCTATTGCAATTACCTAATGTCTTTAAACTTATGGTACTGCTTAAGGATACATCAATCAACTATTTTGTAGAAAATCTTGATTTCAAAACTTTCTTAACATCTCCTTCCATCTCTCTTATACGTCATATAAAGTTTTATGGTTCCATTACTAGAAGGATATAATGTCATTCTTGAGCTTGGACAGTCTAGATAATGGGAAGTACCTTTCCAAAAACTTCTTAGCTAATTGATTCCATAAGGTAATGGAACATGAAAGATCTGACTTTAGACATAACTTGGATCTCCCTCTCAAAGTGAATGGAAACAATGTTAACTAAATTACTTCTTCCATGACTTATTTTAGATTGGAATTATTGTAGACCTCTAAAAATATTTCTATATGAGCATTAGGGTCCTCATCTAGTAACCCATCAAACTAGACATGGTTCTAAAGTAGCTTAATCATTTAGGGCTTAATTTTGAAGTTATTCGCACCCATCCTTAGTATTTATATGCGTGATTCAATATCCTAAAGTGACAACCTAGATTCTCTAACTTCTGTATCCCCATTTTCTTCCAAATTAATCAGTCGAACCTCACGATTCTCTAAACTACGAAAATCTTCTTCCTCAATGTTCAATGAAAAGTTCTCTCAACTTCAAAATTAAGTTCTAATAAATCTATAGATTGATTTTTTATCTTACAATGTTTTACCTAAACCTAAAAATCAAATCACTAAATAAGTGATCAAGAAAAGAATAATTCTAAATATGTAAAATAGAAAAATAAAGATTCTGAAAAAAAATTGTTATCAAACAAAGATTAAGACTTCTTAAGATCCACAATCATACCTAGGTAACGGTGCCAAAAACTTGACTAGGGCTTTTATGGTCTTGAAGTTTTAATTGAAATAAAATAAAAATATCCAATTAAAAAATACTATGATCACTAATAAGAAAATTCACCTATCATAACATGGTATAGCTATTGAAAGTCCAGATTATTTTCTTATGAGGATTTTAAGGACAACTAGTAATTTCTCTCTCCTGATTATCTATCCTATCCAAATTAAATGATTTAACTGATAATTATCTAAATTAAAATAGATAGAAAATTCACTAAAATAAGTTACAATTAAAAAAGCTATTACCTTGATGACTAATCCCCCTAAGATATGTTTATGTTCATTGTCTAACTTCACCCATTGTTTCTTTCCAAGTTTGCTTACACCATCGGATCTCTAAAGTGAATTATACTCTTTCTCAAGTTATATGTTCCTGTCTTCTTAGTTGGTTAACCATAAGTTCTTCTCAATTAACACATTGATTGAAAGCATTATTAGGATCTATAAAACCTATTATTTTAACCAGATTCACATCTAATGTGGAAATCTTACATAAGTCTATCTTTAAATCTCCATGGAAGATTCATTACCTATGAATTGATCTATATATATAGATGATCTATCGATCTAAATAGATGAAATCAAATATTAGAATTGAGACTTATTTTTGCAAAAAAAAATCAAAACCAATTCATTATATCCATAGATAAATTTAGGTAAAAATTTTAGGATTTCACATATTAAATAAAAGGAAAACAAATAAACACTGCATCTTAGAGTTCATAAACAATTAGATCCTATAAGAATTTAGTTCCAAAAAAGGATAAAATAATAAACAATAATCATAAAAGAATAAGAGGGTGCGAAGCTTATTCTTGTGATGCTTGAATGTTGAATTCTCTTTAATATTTCTCTAAATGTCGATGTTTAGATTAATTTTTCTCGTTCAATTTTCTTAAAAACTTGGTAAAAGTGACTTATGATTGCCTCTTGGTCTCTTGGTTGTGGCTCTATCTCATAAAATGATCAAAAGCTATGAAAAGACCTAGGTTTGCATTTAAAAAGGAGTTAGGCTTGACTGTCTCATAGCCAAGTGTGAGACTCCATATGAAATTGGTACAAAACAAAAAAAAGGAAAAAGTCACAGTCATAAACTTAGCCATGATTCTCTCTAGGTAGCTTCTCTTTAATGTGTTTCTCCTAGAAATTTCCATGTTGTGACCTAGGGTGTGCAAGTCACTGACTTAATGTTTTTCTAACTTTTTTTATTCCATAATCCATCTAACTCCATATATGCATTAAATGATCACCAAGACCTATAAAAACATACATTTGTTTTAAAAAATCACTATAAGTAATATAATATTCAAAATTTAACCAAATAAGCATCAAATTCACTTAAAAAATGCCCCTAAACCTATGATTATAACAATAAAAGAATGTATAAAATATCAATAAAATTAGTACTATAAGAAATTCTCATATAACTAACTCTATCCAAAACTCCATAATATAATAGAATGTTGAGAAGAGAAATTGTACTTTACTAGATATCTTACATTCTAGGATGAGTCAAATAGATGTTCGAATTACCTTTAGGGTTACACCCTTGAAATTACAACTTACTTTCTGAATAAAGTTCCATCCAAATCGGTTGATAAGATTTCATATGAGATATAGGCTCGTAGTAGGTCAAAGTTATCAAACTAAAATATTTAAAGACATTATTCTTATGTGAAGGATGCATGTTTCTGGGATATCTGGAGTAACTTAATTAGTAGTGCTAGGATTAGCATGTGTTAAACGTGCATTTGGAGTTAAATTCAAGAAGAAAAGCTTGGATTAGGAGGTCAATCTTGAAGAAAAAGGAAGAATAAGTATTATGGAAGCTTTAAGATCATTATTCTATATCTTTAAACCATTTTATGTGTCAATTGAAGCTTAAGATTCTATAGCCTCAAAGCATCACATTCATACATTTTAGAAGACTTGATAAGTCAAATTTTATGTTTTTAACACTTGAATCAATATAGCAATTGAAATAGATTTTGAAAAGTATTTCTAAAATTTTTTAAAATAAGGTTTGGTGTTAGGAAAATATTTTTAAAAAATTTAATGTATTTTGATCATTTTGAACATCAATGATTGTTAACAAAGACGTCTCTGATCCTCGATGGAACTGCCATTTTAGAGCTATCAAATAGTTATTCATTGTAATATCTATTATTGCTAAATTCTAATGGCTAACATGGTCATCCATCATCGCTTTCAGACCATAAACCTTATTTGTAGCCCCTTATAGTCATATGAAAATAATAAGAAATATGTTCATGGGCGAATTTTATAGAAGGATCGAACAACCTTCATCAAATCATTACACCTATTATTTTCTTCACTCTCAATCCAATTCTTGCTAGTTTTATATGTGGTTTTATGTTTCTAAGCCCTTCCATTCTATCTCTATAATCGTTCCAAAGGATATAATTCATGTGATTGTTTCTTATTGTTATCTTTGTGCAAAGATTTAGCATAGAATACGTATTGTCATTCAAGTTCTTTAAGCAACTTATTTGTATCTTAAATGACCTTCTATTCAAAAATTTTAGACTAAACCTTTTTCTTTAATTTTTTTTTGCTTTGTTAAGATCTTATAGGTGTCATAAGTTAACATTTATCATTTGAATACAATTTTTGACTGAGTTCTTACATTTATAAGTTGTTATACACAAATCTATCTAGTATTAGTACAAATCTATATTCAATCCTATTTATTTAATTGTCAGATAGGTTTTTATATGTTTAATTGGTTCTTATCTATTTTTTAAGTCTCTAAGAGGTTCCATTACATTTTTCTTGGTCAAGTGTCACTTTTATTTGAGTTTCTTAGCTTAAATCATGATAAACATTAAGTGCATAAATTTGTAGATTTTTGTATTTTTTAATTTTCATTATTAGTGTTTCAAGCTAGATTTCTAGGTTTGAAAATCATCATATTTTAGTCATTTAAAGTTTACAAAGACTTGCTGATCATATATTTCATCATTTTATATATAAGAGCCCTCAGTTTATTATGCTTTAAGCTCATCATTGCCTCTAAAAAGATTTATATAGGCTCCTTTTTGCTCTAAAAAGAAATTTCAAAGGTTTCTCTTTTTAGAAAGAAAATTTTGATTTGTAAGTGCTACTCTTCACCTATTGAATAAGGTTTTCATACGCTACATTGTGATAGTGTTAAATCTAACATATAGTGTATTAGGAGTAGAGTAGGCTTGCCAAACTACTATAAATTTCGTGTCCCCTCTCTTCTTTAAAATTATTGGTTCATACTTATATCATTATAAATTGATATATTGATTTATGTTTTAATAGTTGGTTGCTTATATAAATGGATTCACATTTATAATATAGTTAATTGCAAGATTGATGTTTTGGTCATATCTTTATCAATTGTGTAGAATAATCATCTCTAAATCATTGTTAATTAAGTGATTGTCTAATACTCATATGGTGATTTATTGCTAATATCATCAACACATTATTTTTTATTAAATCTTGTCTTAGGAACTTCTCATTGTTTGGATTGGCTTTAAATAGTTTAAAATTTCATGTTAGGAATGGTTTTTAGAACCCTTGATTCATCCTTATTTTCATTGCCTTTACGACCGACAGTATGAACTATAGTGAGACAACTAAGAAAATCAATTGAGGATTTTTCATCCTAAAGAAATCTAGGAGAATGTTTAATTATTCTTAATTCATAATGATTTGGAAGTTTTTGTTCAAAGTGAATTGAGATTTAAAAATTCATTTTCAAAATTTAATTATAAACAATTTATTAATTTGTAAGAATAATTATGAATGGATTATATATAGTAGATACTAATTCTATACTCTATTTTCAATGGAAGCATTGAATGACAAAAGGATTAAATTATATATTATAATAATGCATGGGCATGTTAATTTAAATCATTTTAACATTGCAAATATTTTTATGGTCATGACATATTACTAGAAATCAATCATAATCTATGATTATACATTACCTATTAGAGAAGTAAAACTAAATATAAGGTTTTTTAATTTATCTAATTTTAATTATAAATTAGAATTATAATTTATAATCATTGCTACCTTACTAGGAACTTAATAGGTCACTGATTTCAGTTTTCTAAGTTTTAAAATAAAAACAGAAATATCAAACTACATAATACTAAGACTAATAAGGCAAGTGCATTTAACATTCTTATAATATAACTTAGGTTAATCTGGATATTGTCCCACAAAGATAGTACAACTATTGGGACTACATGTCTCTCTATTATCTAATCTACCAAATTCAATGATGGATTAATGGAATTACTAATTACAATAAAACTAAATATTTATTTAAACTCATAATCTAAAAAAAGTAGATTAAAAATGAAATTGGTGAAAGTAGAACCTAAATGTAAAATCCCTTTAAGAAATTAAGTGGTTCAATGCTTAATCTTGATTTAATGCTTTATCTAATTTACTTAGACAATAAAATACCTTAACTATATTATAATATCTATTGAACAATTTAATTTCTATCATCTTGGTCGATTAATTAGAATATTTTCTCAATTAAAACTCCAATTTGAAGCATTACATTAATTTATGAATTTTATTGCTTTAGTTAGGTTTGATTCAAACTCAGGGATTTTATGTAAGCTTATCTCTAGCACCCCATGCAAGCCTCTCTATTCATAGATTGATTTATTCATACACATGATTTCCTAATCTAGTATATGAAATCAAACAGTGGAATTGAAATTACATGCAAAACTTTGAATCTAATACAATTGTATCCATGAATAAATCAAAGATAAATCTATATATTTTACATTGAATCAAATAACAAACATTGAACTATAATCTCATAATTCATCCTATTTAGGTACTAAGAGAATTTAGTTCATAGAGAAATAAATAAATGCAATAACCATAAAAGAAAGTAACAAAATTAAACACTTATTCTCATAGTGTTTAAATCCTTAAATCTTCATTGAAAGTTGATGTAAATTCTATTGATTTGTAAATCTTTGGTATCCATTTGAATTCTTTTAATTTATTTTGTTAAAAGATCTATAAAATTAGTTTGGAATTGGGTCTTGAACTCTAGGTGGTAACTATCACACTCCAGAAGGTCAAAAGTCTTTTAAAAATATTAAAAAAAACCATTTAAATAGGAGTTAGTACCTAAACTTCCCATAGCTAGAGTCATGAC
>JAOXYD010235326.1:0-17606 GCA_028565735.1 Pinacopodium congolense | reverse complement strand
TGCATTTATTTTCTAAGTCCCTTTAATTTAAGATTGTGTTTAGTGTTATTTTCATTATGATAGCTTAGGGACCGTTTGAGTCAGCTTTTGGTTGTAGTTTTTGTATTTTTGTATTGGGTTTTGAGTATTTTTATGAATTTTTGTGTTGTCTTTCTCAATTTATGTGTTGTATTAGTGTGTTTTTTTCAATTTATGTGATGTTTTTTTTCAATTTTTTTTATAGAAAAACCAAAAACCAAAACCAAAAGGAAAAACCCAAATGAACAGGCCCTTAATTTTAATTAGGTTTAAAGGTATTTAATGGATTTATGGATGATAATTATGAGAATTAGAATAGGTTTTGAATGAGCATTGTGATTTATGCTTGGATTAGGTTGGAATTCAGAATCAATGTCATTAATTAGGGATTTATTCATAGGATATGTCATCCTAGGTGTAATTTCTAGTTCAATTGCTAGATTTTAGCTTTTGATCTGTAACTGTCTTTAGTAAAAACCATAAGCGTCAATAGGTTAATTGGTTTTGTAAGTAAACTTAATCAATTAGCTTAGGATTTCAATTCTCTAATATATATAGTACGAGCTTGTGTGATTATGGTTTAGGTTAATCGTTCCCTAATTCTTAATGCTATCATATCACTAAATTTAAAGAGCTTGTTCTAGGTTGTCGTGTGATTAGGGTAAGTTTTCTATCTTATATAACTTATCTAAAAATGAAGGAACTTATAACACAAAAACTTGTTTGGATCTATAGGCTAGCATCTTGAGCATAACAAAATTTACATGTATTTGATGATCGATTATAATTCATTAATTTTGAAAATATCTTCTGACCATTTTCTCGTTCTTGTTAGTTATTTCTTACCTCTTTCCTTTATTTTTACTAATTGTCTTTTCGTTTTCTTAATTCCTTTACATCCAAGAGTTTTCTTATTTTCTTTTTCTTTTATGCAACATTAGGAATAGTCATAAACACAACTAGCTGTCTGTGGGATCAACCTTTACTTACCCTGCTACATAGTTAGCTAGGTTAGTTAGGTATTTTATTATTTGGTGAGCTTGTGATAGCTTTATTAAACTTTTGATGTCATTTTAGGGAGCTGACACTTATGTTTTAGTTATTTCTGATGTTGTTTTTGTTTTTATTTTTGTTGATATTGGTCATCTTACCTTTTATTTGTTTTATTTTTACCGCTTTTTTTAGTCTTAAGCTTTTTAAATGGTGATGGCTTATTATCAGCATACTTTTTATCATGAGAATTGATGTTTTAATTATTCTGATAATGAGTTTAATTCTTTTGCTGCTTCTAGGATGGGGCATCAAGTGATGAACCTTACATTTTTAGCAGTTCAAGTACCGATGGATTAAGAACAAGCTAAGGTATGTGATGTTTACTCATCTTTGGGTTATTATACTTGTACATGTCCTATATTACAGGAACAACAATACATGTTGTTTTTGGTTTAAGATCTTTCTTTCTTTTGTCTATTTTATTCTATAGGTGTGCTAAAGTTGGAACAAAATTGAACGACTATCTCTCTCAAGAACTTCATAGGTTTACCTTATTAGGGGAACACTCTTGTTCCATACCTCTATATATTTGCATTGATTTTATGACATTTAGGAAAATGACCCATTTAAGTATGGGGCTAGGGAAAGTTAAAAATTTGTTTGCGCTTGGGCTATTGTGATGTGTGATAAATCATGAAAATCTATCATTGTAGTTAGAATGAGTTTGAGTTATGTGTTTGAATCTAAACTAGGCTACATGAGTATAAGGTGAATTATGTTGATTAATTGAAGTAATTTATTGTATAAAATTAGTCAAAATTTTGATACTTGAGTAATTAGACAATGTGTGAAATTATGATGGATTTTCATATAAGTCTATGTGAGGAATTGAGCTTATATGACTACATTACAGAGTCATTTCATTTTCTTTATTATGTATGATGCTATCCTAAGGAGATTACCTTTAAAACTTGCTCTGAACCAGTTTGATACTACCAGATGCATGTTATATGAATAGGATTAAGACCTTCTTTATTTTCAACACTTTGACTTAAATGACCCATCTAATTTATTATAACTTGTAATCCCTTTTGAGCCTTTAACCCTTTTTATTGCTTAAATTAAGCACCCAATGTTAAAACCCTAAAAATCATTAACCTTACCCGATCACTAGTCTAATGAAGTGCTAAATGAGCATTTGATGCTTATAATATGGGACTTTTGATTTATGTTTTGTTTTGAGATGATTTGAAAGATATCGTTACTCATGTTATATATATATTTGAGCTATTATTTTTTTGTTTTTAAATATTATTCAAGTAAAAAAAAAAAGAGAAAGAAAGAAAAAGAAAAAAAGAATCAAATTTGGCAACAATAGTTAGTGATGAGTAGCCAATTGTATTCATATAAATGTCTCAAAAATTATATTTGGTTGTCCCTAAACACTTAGTGGTTTGTAAACACTTGTGAGAAACCCTCTAAACGTTTATGAGTCACCTAAACCTAAGCCCCAATATGAACCTGAATAAAAGTCTTTTTAATCCAAGATAGTATGCATTCTATGTGGAAGAAAATTAGTGAATTTGCAAGCCAATAGTCGTGTGGTCTCTTAGAGGTAGTCTTGAGCTAAACACCAAAATTTAAACACTTGAGTGAAATGAGTGAACATCATGGGAAAAATCCATCTTGGTTTTATTCTTACCTTTTCTTGGCCCTATATGACACTTAAGATGGGGGTGAATTAGGTTCTTAAAAATTCTTTTCAATATTATCAACCTAAGTCTTTTTATCAATTTTAATTAAATGCAGAAGCTAAGCAATAATTTAATTGTACAATTTAAATAATAACAATAAATTAAAAAATTAAATTAAATAAATAAAAATAAAAGAGTAAGCGAAGAAGAGAAAGAAACAATTTATTCTGGTTTGGCGAAATCTACTTGCCCTATATCTAGTCTCTAACACCATTGTTGAGATTTTGTTCTTATTACAATTAACAAGAATTCACAATACAATACTTTTTACAGGCTCAAGAATAACCTTTCAGTCTCCCTTTTCTAAGACTTAGGAATAACCTCACAATACTTCCTTTTCTAAGGCTAAAGGAGAACCTCACACTCTTCTTTTTTAAGGCTCAAGAATAACTCTACAAAAATATCAAAACACAATTTCACCAATAGCTCATATACACTAAAGAGCACTAAAAAATAATGTATAAACACTTTATATAATTCTTTCATACATAAGCAATACTCAACACACTTATTTATAATCTTCACAAGCTCAATTAGCCGTTGCCCAATGTTCTTCCCATTAAATATTGTATTCGATGGAAATCTGCCCGTTGTAAAGTTACCACTGCATAATCTTCATGTTTGGTCGACCGAATGACCTCATTTGGTAAACTGATGGTCTCATTAGGTTAACATATTGCTTGATTCATTTAACCTGCTCCTCATTCGGTCGACCGATGTCCTGTACAAACTCATTCGGTCGACCGATGCCTGTGCTACTAGCTCTTAGCACCATGTGATGTTTTCGTCATATGTTCTTCATTCTTCATCCAATTGACATGAAATTTGGTGGGTAGCTTCTTGACACATGTTCTAATATTTTGTGAAATTTCATAGCATATAAAACTCTAGAAGTATAATTAATTCCTTTACTAAATCAGATATACAGATTTTAGAGCTGAATTGAACTTGTTTCAATAACCTAGCTTCGAAAATTTATACAAACGTTAATCAATCGATGCAAAACTAATTCCATTCAGTTCTTAACCCAATTCAACATATTTTAATACAAAAAAATCAATACTAATCAATTCTTAACACAATTTACAAATTTAACACAATCAGTTCATCTAGTTTACCAAATTTCCTTAACATAATAATCTAAACAATTTTATTCACTTTATCTACATACTTAATCAATTCATAAAACTTCAATTTACATAACTTTTATCTAAAACATTATTCCATGACTTGCATGAGTCATACAAATTTCACTGAATTATTAACTTAATTACTTATTCATCACATACACATCAAATACTAAACAAACACAGTAAACTCTACAAACATATTAGTAGAAATACTTTGTCATCATCAAAACAAAAGTGGAACCAACCTTTGGTTCAACAATTTCTAACAATAATATGCCTCTCATTACTACAAGAGCTCTTCTCACCTGAAAAATATAATAATAATAAAATTTGGTCAATAGAGAAAAGCAACAAGCACAAGCATTGGAGGGTTTTTCTCATGTAAGTACTTACAATTGATTCGTTCATTCTAATTCTAGCAAGTTTATCGATCAACTTTCTCTCTGACATTCATGTTCCTAGTTCTAATCTTCTTTTTATTTGATTTTCAGCTTGTTATATGATTGGCATAGTAGTACCAATTGAGAATAGTAAAGTAAGAAAAGATTATAAAAAGATTTTAAAAGACATATAAAGGGAACAGAATGTGGATAGATTTTTAGCTAACCTTTATTTCAGGAGTAAGAGTAACTTATTGATTAATACTGGACTGTGTTGCTTCAATGGTTAAAACCTTGAAGAGATTCACTACTTTAACCACTTATGCCTCAGTAGCAACATAAGACCTACTATTGTAAATCTACATTATATTCCACTATAATCTCCATGAAGTATTATTTTATAGATATTACATTCAACTACTTTTGGCTTCATTGATACATGGCTCTTGTTACAATTTTACTTTGAATGTATGGAAACAATATTCTCCAACAACAAATTTCTTTGTCTTTGTATTGTTATAGATCAAAATTATAGATCATGATTTGTTGTTATAAATCCTTGATCGTATATATCTGTACCAATATGTAATAGATATAATATTATATCTATTATAGATATTAAGGCTAGAAATTAGGCTTTATATTAGCACTTCATCTGTATAAATAAGTATGGTTGTACAAAGTATAATACACATTAGAATAAAAACATCTTCTATTTTTCATATGGTATTATAACATACTTCTAGTCTTGGTAACCTCAATCCTGCCTAGTGAGTAGTTTTTTTTTTTATATCTTGCTTAGCCTAGTAGAGAATAATCTAAAGATCTAGATTCGAGAATCTTCTTTATGTTTTTTTTTTCTCATTCCAGATCTAACTATGTCGGCATCGTCATCCCCCCCTCATAAATTGTCTTCTCTAGATTTGATCTAATCTTCTTAAGGGTCATCCTCTCCTAGTAGCAGATCTGTCTCTTTTTTTTTTTCTCTAAATTTATCCCTTTGCCACCATCTCTTGTGCCAATAATTGCAAATCCTTCATTATGATTTGCGGACTTTTCTTTGGTTTAGATTCGTTTCTTATCTCAATTGAGTAGTTTGTGGTCTTTTACATTTTTCGTTCTATCTACATTTAAGTTTGATGTTTTTAAATGGCCGACGAGTTAAAGAACTTGATTGTGATTAATGTTATTTTAGTGATGACTAAAATCATAGAGTATAAATTAATTGAAATTATTTATTTAAATTGGTATATGATAGTCAAAATTTACTTAAGGAACATTTTTCAAGATTACCACCTCACTGATGATCCTTCAATAGATCACACTCGTAAAGAATGGTTACGTAATGATGCTCGATTATTAATCATTATGAATACGTTAAAGAATTATGGAATTCTTTGAATTTTCATATTTTAGAAAAGGTAACATTTCACATGTTTATAAAGCATGTAAGCATTTCTATTATGTTGAATAACAAGAACAATTCGTTCAAGTGTACTTTATAAATTTGAAGAAGAATTATAAATAATTAAATGTCCTGCTACCCTTTAGCACTAATATTAAAGTTCAATAAGCTTGACGAGTATAAATGTCGGTAATGAGTTTTTTAGCTGGCTTTAATTCTTAGTTTGACATTGTTAAGTCTCAAATTCTCTCTAATGCTAAAATTTCCTTTCTACATGAGGCCTTTCCTTGAATACTTTGAACCAGTGTAAGTCAAATCTTTAGAAATTTACTAATTTTATTAGCTAAAATCATGGATTTGACTCTAAGCAACCACTTCACAAATATCACAACAAAGGAGGGTTAGAAAATCAGGAAAATAATTATTAGGATATCAAAGGAATTATATATTTGTACTTCCATAAATCAGGCCTTACTAAAAACATATGTCATAAATTACAACATAAATCTCAAAAATCTCATTTAGCCTATATTGTCACTACTCCTTAAGAGAAAATAGTTATAGGGACTTGAGAAGGCTTTACTAAGTTTACTTAGTATTAGGAAGCATTAAAATGATCATCTTAACCTATTGCAGTTATTGTTGTTTCAAATAACCCATCTACATGCTCCTTTCCTCTTCATCCTAGTAGGTTATTATTTTTGGTACTTCAGATCATATGATAGGTAATTCTAGACTTTTATCTACAATTCACAAACACACATTTCCATCTTATGTTGCTTTAACTGATGTTTCTACTTTATCTATTATTAGTTTTGGAATTGTTAACCCACTTCATTTCTCTCTTTGTCCTCTGTCTTGAATTTACCATTGATTTTCCTTCAACTTAATATCTATAAATAAATTCACCCTTATCCTAAATTGTTATGTCTTATTTTTTTTCTTAATTATCATATCTTTCAGGATCTTATGGCGAAGAAGATTATTGGTAAAGAACTTGAATCATGAGGTCTCTACGTTTTAGATACTTAAGTGCCACGACTAATTGCTTGCTTAAGTGTCTTATTGCCATTTTAAGCCCATTATTGGTTAGGACATCTCTTATTACCTTTATCAAAGAAATTATGTCCTCAAGTTTATAATGTGTCCTATTTAGATTATAAGTATTGTCAGTTCACTAAACACTAATGCTTACCTTCTATTCCTTCAATTATTAATTGAGTTATAATTCCTCTTGCGTTAGTACATTTTGATGTTTGAGATTCATGGCTTGTTGCGTCTAAAAATGGGCTTCAATATTTTATTGTTTTTATTAACAATTTCTCTCATATGATTTAGCTTTATCTAATGAAATCATTCTGAATTATTTTTCCATTTTACTACTTTTTATGTTGAATTCAAAACGTAATTCAGTACCTCTATTCAAATTTTAAGGAGTGATAATGCCAAAGAATATTTTTTTACATCATTCTAATCATACACACTCCACAATTTTACCCTTCATTAATCATCATGTGTTGATTCACCATCTCAAAATGGTATTGTTGAAAGAAAAAATAGATATCTATTTGAAATTGCTAGGGTATTATTATTCCAATGCACATTTCAAAATATTTTTTGGGTCGACACCATCTCCCCAACCTATTTTTTGATTAATCACAAGCCATCCTCTATTCTTCATGGTGAGACTTCTTATCATATTCTTTTTCTTGCTAAACCTTTGTGTTTCTTTAACACTTCAGATATTTGGTAGCACTTGTTTTATTTGTGATTTTCCCCCTTTTATCACGAAGTTAGATCTAAAATCTCTAAAAGGTATTTTCTAGGGCTACTTTAGTCTTCATAGAGGGCATTAATGCTATTGTCCTACTCTTCAAAATATTTAGTATTTGTTGATGTTATCTTTTTTTAACAGCTCTTGTTCTTTTCTCTTCATCTTCATCTTCTGAACAAATTGATGACGGCCTATTGATGTATCAAATCATGTATCAAATCCCTAAAGTTATTCCACCACATAATACCAGTACAAAACCACTACCATCTATTCTCCTAGTATGTTCTTTACGACAAGATGATCATAATATAAGTTTAATACCTAATTATTTTACGCCATCAAAGCCATCAATAGATGATTCTAATCTCCTAATTATTGTTCATAAAGGTAAACGTCAATATACTTATCTTAGTTCCTCTTTTGTTTCTTATAATTAGTTGCCCTCCTCCTCTTGTTCTTTTATTGCCTCACTTGATATTATGACTACTTCAAAAATTGATAAAGAATCTTTATCTCATCCTGGATGGCGTAATGTTATAATAGAAGAGATGAATGCTTCAGATGCCAATGATACATGGGATTTAGTGAACTAACCTACTAGGAAGAAGGCTATTGGGTGTAAATGGGTTTTGCAATCAAAGTTAATTATGATAGATCAATTACTTGACTTAAAGCAAGACTTATAGCTAAAGGATATACTCTTATGGTATAGATTATTCCAATACTTCCTCTCTTGTTGCTAAAATGACATCTATTCATCTATTCATCTATTCATTTCTATGGCAGCCACTTATGATTGGCCTTTACACCAATTGGATGTTAAGAATGCACTTTTACATGGTGACCTTCAAGAAGAAGTGTATATAGAGAAGCCACTTGACTTTATTGCTTAGGAGGAGTCTAGGAAAGTATGCCATCTTTGTAAATCTTTATACAGTTTAAAATAAAGCCCTCATGCTTGGTTTGGAATATTAAATCAGGCAATAGAAATGTTTGGTATGACTAAATGTAAATCTAATCATTCAATTTTTTATAAACACTCAACATCTAGTATCATTCTCATCGTTACATATATAAATGAAATTATCATTATTGGAAGTGATCCTGAGGACATATAATCTCTAAAATCCTTTCTTAACAGCTAGTTTCAAACAAAATACTTAATATTTTTGAATTATTTTCTAGGAGTAGAATTAATAATAAGTAGAAAAAATATTTTCGTATTTCAAAGAAAATATGTACTAGATCATTTGGTTGAGACTGGAAAATTAGGAGTTAATCCATACAGCAGGAACTCAGCCTGATATTGCAAAATCTGTTAGTATTATAAGTCAATTTATGTCTTCTTCAACTATTTATCATTAGACTGCCTTCTAATACATTCTATGTTACTTAAACAGAGCTCCTGATTAAGGAATACAATATAAAATCCATGGACACACCCACATCGAGTATTTTTCAAATGCTAATTGGGCAAGCTCTAAGATTGATTGAAGATATACTATATGCTATTTTTTTAACGAAAATTTAGTGTTATGGAAAACGAAGAAGTAGTATGTTGTGTCTAAATCTAGTATAAAATTTAAACATCAAGTTATGGCACAGCCAACATGTGAAATAATTTGGATATTTTAGCTTGAAACAGAAGTTAGCCTTAAAATCTTAATCCTGAAAAAATTATGGTAAGATAGTTAAGCTTCCTTACTATTTTTTATAATTCTGTGTTCCATGAACAAACCAAACATGTTGAAATAGATTGTTACTTTGTTCAAGGAAAAATGCAACAACAATTGATTTCCATAGGATATGTTAAAACTCGAGAACAACTAGGAGATATTTTTATAAAAGAACTGAATGGAGCACGAGTTAATTACATTGGTAATAAGTTGGGCATGATTAATACCCATATGCCAACTTAAAGGGAAGTGTTACAGATTAAGATTATAGATCATGATTTGCTATAATAAATCCTTATTATATATATGTACCAATTTGTAATAGATATAATATCATATCAGTTACAGATACTAAGGTTAGAAATTAGGCTTAATATCATCACTTCATCTGTATAAATAGGTATACTTATATGTAGTATAATACACATTAGAATACAAATATCTTCTACCTTGTACATGTATCATAAGTACACCGACATAATGATTTAATTTCAGAATATTGTCACAACTGTAAAAGAAATGTAATATGATCATTGCTAACCAAGGTACTATTACTAGAAACATTTTTCTCAATCAATTGTGAGGAAGTACTTAATATTCTATGGATGCCTATACTAAAGTAACATAGATTAATTGAACAATCACCCGAAGAACATTAAAAAGAAACAAGGCATATGAATGTGAGTGGGAAGGGAAACATACCTAGACTACACATCATAGCACATAGACATGGTATTAAAGTGGCTATAATATTTGGTTTATCATTCTCATCAGAAATAGATTTTCTCAAAGGTTGGTAGAGAAATGTATTTTTGTTCATTTGCTGTAAATAATAAATAGTAAAGAAACACAAAACTATACAGCTTAGAAGAAGGCAACAAATTTAAACTTATATGATAATTGTTGATTTTTACCTTATGGCAAAGAAATTATTAGGTTGTCCAAAACAAAATATATGTTTAATTGCTTGTAATTTCTTTAACAGGCCAAGCATGCTATCATAAAAGAGAAATATGTCTACAACTTGAATTTTTTTCAAACTTGACTCATCATCAAACAAATGCATAAGCTAAATAAATTAGCCAATGTCCATTTCAAAGGAAAAAAAAAAGAGACTATTACCATGTAGACTTATTTTCACATTCATAAATTAATAACTGGTCTAACTATTTTCCAATAAGAAAAGGAAAAAGACATTCATAAATTAACAACTGGTCTAACTAATTTCCAACAAGAAAAGGAAAAGGAAACAAAGTGACCAAAAACAATTTTGTAAAAGAGAAAATACCCTAAGGGAAGTTCTTAGAGATCGAATAAAATGATAAAAAAACACACTATTAGAACTTATGTTTCTAACCTTAAATCTGAAATTCAATTGAAGGTCCAAACTTTAACCCACTCAAATTTAATTTATTCAATCAAGTTGGAAAATTACCAGCACATGAGCAACTTTTATCTATGTGAACAAAACACAAAAACAAAGAGAAATTAGTTAAAGGGTAGAGAAATGAATAAGTTAATAGAGAAAAGGAGATGAAGGAGAGTCCATAAGTGCATTGTTAAGCAAATAGGTGATTTCCATCTATTAAAAATTGGAAAAAAATTGCTTGTTTCATGCACAAAAATCTAGGAATGGATGATTCCCCCCACCAATTTCATGGACTAAAAGCAAAGAAGAAAGGAGAGCATAAAAGGAGATCTTACCAATAGAAACTCGAAGAATGTCCAAATAACCAAGTAGATTTATTAGGGAAGAGAGCTTAGAACTATTGGGGAAGAATACCTAAAATCGCCCGAGAGAGCATCAGTGATGAAGACTGCAAAGAAAAAATTGATGTTTTTCTTTTGCCTTAGTTGATTTGAAAATGCAATTATGAAACAAGCAAAAACCAAAATATCATGTTTCTCTGATTTTGATTTCATTTTTTCACTTTTATAAACCTAAATCAAAAACTGACAACACCAAAAACACATTTCATCATTGGTTTTTTTGCCTATAAAAACCAAAACAAAAAATAGAAAACAACATCGATATAAAAAACCCTCTAAGGATAAAATTGTGTTTAGTGTTGATCTATTTTGATTTTTTGTTTATGAAAGTTAAAAAAACACAGATGACATTGGAGAAATGGGATTTTATGGTTTATATGTGTTTTAAGAAATGTGATTACAAAATAAGCTAGGCAAAAGTAAAACAAGTTTCTAAGAATTTTTCCTCGACAAGTTTTTAGGCATTCTTCCTCACTAGATTTCTAGGTGTTCTTTCTCTTCCTCTCGATAAAACTTGTCTTCTCTCCACTCTCCACTCTCCACTCTCCTCTCTTCTCTCTTCTCTTTTCTTTGCTTATTTTAAAATTTTCAGTACATGATATACACCAGCTTATTGGAAAGAAAGGTCTAACGAGTGGCATAAAGACGTCTGGAAGGGTGGCGTAGCTAGATGAAAGGTCTAGTAGATCTTACAAGTTCTTGGTTTTTTGTTTAGACTTCCCATTATCCACATTTTCTTCTTTTTCTCCTATAACCGAATCTATCAATTTTTTTAGAAATTAAAAGAAATCACTTTTTCCAAGTATTAACTTAGTGAAATTTATACCTTAAAATTTTGATAGTAACAGAAAAAGAACATAGTGTAAAGCCTTGCACTAGGTGAAGATGGGAGTGACACAAAAACTACAAAACATCACACATTGATAATGATGTGTTTTATACTTCCTGAATTATTAAGGATTATAATTGGAAAAAAAGAAGAGAGACATGCTACAAGTGGATATGTTTAACCTATTTTGTGTCCTAAAACTATAAGCCTTATTTTCTATTAATATTCCTACTCTTATTATATGATCTCAAATTTGAATCAAGGGCACAAATAATAATCAATCTCAAATTATTTGAACAAAAATCTAATATGTCTAATAGGGAGGAACTTCTTCTAGCTTCTATAGTTACAATTTGAAGTAGAAGAAATTTTGATGGTGGCATTCTCCATTTTATCAGTTTACTTTATAAAAATCTTTTTATTGTCAAATGGAAAAACTTTTTTTTCTATTATAATTTAATAGGTTGATGAAGGATCAATAATGTATAGATAGAATCAAACCCTTGCCTATATATATTGAAATCTTCAAGGTCGAATATTGTTATGAATGTTGTCCATATAGACATGTTTGCAATTCTCATACGTATGTTATGGCTTTATTGTATGATATATGATATGGCTTTTTAGATGACATGCGATGTTAACAATCATAATCCAAGACAATTTATACAAAGAAATAACAATCAATAGGATCAAGACCTAAAAATTAATGTTTTTACCCATGCAGTGAATTTATCATAGCCAATGTCACCATCGTGAACAAGGTCGTGAGAAGTAGTAGATGCTTTAATTTCCAAACCTATTATGGCCAAAGTCATGGCCTCTCAATAACTGTGCTTTTCTTTTCACCCTTCAATTCAACGATTTATCTAAGTTTTCCCATAATTATAATCAAATTGAGAGCCTATAAAAACATCCATTTTTGTCGAATCTCATGTAAACAATATACAATTCCTTAAATTCTATATTTTCCAATATTTTCATGTATTAATTTTCTTTGATTATGAGGAGAAAGGCTACACTTAATAGAAAATATTTCTCTTTTTGTGTCAAGGTATATATTGGAATGAAAGGAAAAGAATGAAAATAATTTTAGAAAGAAAAGAATTGAAGTTGGCATTGAAGTTGCTAACTAAATATAAGCTCGTGTAGAAGCAACACGTATGATAGCTAGCAGGATGATCTTAAAGATTCTATTTTTGATTTTAATGTGTATATGATGAATGCAATTAAAAGGAGAGAAAAAGGGAATTTTTATTAAGGTATTTTGAAAGGAAAGAGTTTGAAAGGCAATAGGACTGAAGGAGGAGAACATTTGGATGGGATTAAAAAGGAAAGAAATGCGAGCTACACAAAAAGGAAAGGATGAAAATTTGGAAATTATTCTGGAGGATAAAAAAACATAGGCTACAAGGAGAAAAAGGATAGTAGAAAACACAATGAAAATTAAAGAGAAAAGTAGAGGAATGTGAATATCAAAGAACAAAAAAAAAAAAAAAGAAGAAGAGAGAAGTAATTTAAAAAAATAGATAGCAGAAATGTTAGTTAGGAAGAAGAAAATCTTGACAATGGGTAACTAAAACTTTATTCTTGGTTGAAGGGATTTTAGGTTGTTGATCTTTAATTGTTTTGAGAACTTTTTTTTCAATTAAATTACTTTATTGATTAAGTATTAATTATTCTAACTTCTTCCTTTCATTCTCAACCTCTGTTCCACTTCTTAAGATAATCGCCTTAGTATGCTCTCTAGAATTGGCTTTAGTGATGCTTGGTAGCTTATTAGGTAGCTTCTCCTATAAGAGTTGTGCAATTTGTCCAACTTGAGTCTCCAAATTCTTAATTGACCCTCATGATTTTGCATCATAGACTCATTAAATTGAATATACTTCAAAACCGTCTCTTCAAAATTGGGCAACTTTCTTTGAGATTGGTTGGCTCTAAAGCCTGATGGAGACACTCTTTGAGGGTTGGATTGAATTTGTTGTGGTGGTTGCTAGTAGTTCTAATTATTGCTTTATGAAAAATTTGAATGGTTCCTCCAACTAGGATTATAAGTGTTTGAGAAAGGGTTTTTTATAGGCCTATTAAAATTTCTGACATTTTGTGCTTATTCTAATTCTCGAGCAAAAGGACTACCTTCTTGACACTCTAATGATGTATGGGAGGTACTACCATAGCTTTCACATTCAACTTTATGAGAAATACTACTAACTCCACTTATTAGACTATCTAACTTCTTGTTCAGTACTTGCATTTGAGCTGCAAGAGTTACTGTGTCATTAATTGCATGAACACTATGTGGTTTTCTTGAGTGGCATCTAGAATTGTATTGAAAACTATTTATAGTCATTTCATCAATGAGCTTGTATGCTTCAGTCGCAGTCTTACATATGAAATTACTTCTAGCTATAACATTAATGTTCCTACAAGTTGAAGGTGTCAATCTAGTGTAGAAGATATTTACTTACTTCCACGTACTAAATCTATAACTAGGACACTTGGTAAGCATCTCTCTAAATCTTTCCCATACCTCGTATAGACTTTCATTTTTATACTGCACAAATGAGTTGATCTCTGTTTATATCTTTGCTATCTTGGTAAGCGAAAAGAAATTAGTTAATTGAAAACTTCATTAACTTATCCTTTGTAGTAATAAAACCAGATTTAAGTGTTGATAGGCGAAGGATTTTGCCTTATTTCTAAAAGAAAAGGGAAAAAGCCTTAGCCTAACTATATCATAAGAAACTCCATTACTTTTAAAAAGATCACAAGAATTAAGTAAATTCTACAAATGTTCATTGGGATCTTCTAAAGCTGAACCTCCAAGTTGTGAGCACCTCATAATAAATATGATACTATGTGGAATTTTAAAATTATTTGCAGTGACTTTGGGCCGAACAATGTTAGCCACAGTTTTATCTCTGTTTCCCAATGCTAAGGCCATCATATTTAGTTCTCTATTTTCTGCCTGAGGTCTAATAACTACATGTTCTGCAAGATCCATCTTTACAGGTTCTCATTCTGTATCACTGGATGTTCCTACTTCTAAAGAATCAAACATAGTTGCTTGAACTTCTTTCTTTTTCCTTTTCAACATGCGCTCAAGTTCCGGATTGAAGTTTATTGGTTCGAGATTTCATCCCCGAGTAAATAAAATACTAAACAAATAAGGAAAATAAGGTAATAAAAAAGCAACAAGATCATACAAACTAAAACAAATAACAAATAAATATAAACAAATTTAGAATAATTAGGAAAATAAGTTTTACAAGTCTTAGAGTAATTGATACTAATTTTCATAATATTAAGCTCATATTTCCCCGGTAATAGCATCAAAAACTTATTGTGAGTTGGTTAGATGATTATGAAATTTGGTATGATTTTAACGATTTTATTTTGAAAACCAATGTGATTAAGGTAAGTGTACCTATTGAAAAAGTAATAAAGTAAACTCCAAATGTCGATTCCATAGGGAAAACAGTTAATTGCTAGGTTAATTAGATCACAATTATCTAGGAAGATCTAAATAATTTGATTAAAAACTTGAAACAATGTTAAACTACTTTAACCAAGCCTAAACACTTGAAAATTATTTTTTAATTACTTAAAAAATTTCTGAAAATTAAAAAATGTGAAAATTGGCTAAGGATTTGGTGATTGATGATCTAATTGAGTTTAAACAATTTTAAGTTCTGATTTAGAGTTTCTTCACAAAATTAAAATAAAGCTATGGTTAAAACATTGCCTTTTCTCTATTAATCTTAATTTAAAGTTTGGTTGTGCCTTAAATCAAGTTAATAGGCTTTAATTTCAAGAACTTGATTTATGGATTTACATTCTTAGATCTCTAACTATCACAAAAAATCAAATTTTGGTTATTCATTGATTAATTTGTGATGTTTATTGAGTTTTCCAACAAAATAAGTTGATTTCTGAAACTTAAATTATTTTTTTAACTCTAATCCTAAATGGCTAGCTTAAAATCAAAACTTTCAGATCTTTGATAAATAAAAACCAGACCCTTTTACATGCCTTTAAGATCTTTTAAATCATAAATACACCAATCTTTAGCATAAAAATTGATTTAGCCACACATATTGATTAAAGCATACAAAATAAACATCTTAAGCAAAACATTATCTTTGGTGTAAGCATAAGAATAAGAACTTTGATCAATCTGAAAAAAAAAACAAAATAAGTAATATTCTAAATTAGGAAACCCCTGATAATGATTTTTAGACTTAGATGTAAGTCTTAACAATAAGATCTAATGTTAAATAACTTGGAAAACAAATAAAAATGGAAACAAAGGTGTTTAAAGCCTAAGAACTACTTAGAACAATGTAAATAGAAGCTAGAGCCACTCTCTTTAAACTCATATATGATTTTCTATGATTAAATGAGTGTGTTTTGTTTTTATTCTTCTTTTGGCAGTTTATTAGCAGCCCATTTGGTTGTTCCAGATAGTAGCATTGATAGAGAACACGCTCAAGCCTCAAATTTAAAGATTTGACATGGATTTGTTTGGATTGGAACATTAACATCGGGTTAACTCGGGCATCAACCTTGGGTTTGAAGAATTATTAATTGATGTTAATAGCCCATTGTTGACTCCTTCCTCTTAGGTCTCTGATCCATCAACGGTGGGTCTCTAGACAATCGTTGATAGTCTAGACTTCGACCATCTCTTCTTATTTTATCTCCATTCTTCAATTTTACTCCACTATCTTAAATTCAAACAATATAATCTATAGATTTGATAGTTAATTACTAAATTAGGGGTCATAATTCAATAAATAATTAATAAAAACTTAATCAATTTGATCCCTAACAGCTAAAATGTTAGCTAAAATACCATTTATTTAGATTCTAGGATCAATAATTATCTCATTATTCGGATGATACCTTCAGCCCATTTCTTGGATATTGTTATTAGTTTATCATTTTTGCATTGTGTTTACCTCTTTAATTGTATTTCTTACAACTTAGCTTCTTTAGTTCTCATTGTGTCAGGGGTTTTTATTTTTTATTTTCCTTACAACATTCGAAATAGAAATTGCATCCTAACTCCTTGTGATTTGATCCTATCTCATCCTACTTGATGAGCTCGTCGCAAGCTATCAAATAATAAATTCCTAACTACTCAAACTATATAGTAATGGTGAGCTAGGGTTGAACCATAGAGAGCTGGAATGCAAATGCTATTTCAAATGTCGCAATAAATAGAAAATAAAACACTCTGAATAGATGAAAGCAAGATAAACTAAGATGCAAAAGACACAAGCAAAGAGACAAACATACAAAGCAAATTTAGATAAGACAAATACCAATAGCAAAGAAGTGGGTTGGAGATATCTTTAGGATTTCGGGATGATCATTGATTCTAGAATTTAAATGATAGGCACTCTAGTCATGGTGATAACCTATAGGCTCGAATAAGCTCTCAAGCCCTTAGTTCCTCTAAATTAGATAAATTTAACAAGCTCTAGAAATGGTCCTATCCCTATCTATAACCTAAAACAAGCTCTCTAGAATTAATAGTGAAGATGCTTTAAGTTCTAAGGAACAACTAACTTAGGCCACTAACTCCCAAGCTCGGAAAGTGTAACCCAAAGGTATGGAACCCTAGGTTAGTTAATTAAGTATCATGACAAATTTAACTAGCCTATTGCTACTTTCGAGAATTGCTATGGACTATTACGTATTACAAGCTCAACTCTATCTTTTGAAATTAGGAAATTACCTAAGGATGATCAAGCCTAGAGATAACTCCTAATTCATGACATTTAACCTAAGTTTGAAACCAACCTAGACAAACAAGCATCTAATTAAGCATAAATTTAACATCATTCTCACAATTTTCATCCTTTCATCTTT
>JAOXYD010235316.1:0-17607 GCA_028565735.1 Pinacopodium congolense | reverse complement strand
ATTTAAGCACTAAAATAGGGTTAAATTAACATCAAATAACATCCAAGAATACTATAAATTTAACCCCTAACATTGTGATATTACATTATCTAATTTATGTCTTTTATTAGTTAAAGTGTAGGTTGAGTTCCGTGTAAAAAGGACAAAGTATTTTTTTTTCAAAAAATCAATGTAGATCTTTAATAATGCCACTGATGTCTTATTAATACCACTATTACAATCAATTCAAAAGACCAATGTGGCCCATTAATAACATTGTTATAGAGTAAACAACTATTGTTAAAGACTATTACGCTATAGAAGAATAGCCTGAGGTTTAAATGGTGCTGTTGATCATCGACTTCAAGGGCTATTAATATCTTTAAAGACGTGTTCCTACATGGTTTCTAAGGACATATTAAAATAGTCATTCGATAAACCACCCTAAACCTAGTCAAGATGTATTTAAACATCTTTGATAGAGTTTTGTAGAGATCTTTTGGGAGAATTTTAGCAAAATTTGGGATTAGAGTTTAGGTTTTCTTTCCATTTTATTCAATTTATTGTAATAGGTATTCAAGGTTGCTTTTTAAGGTTTCAAGGAGTGGACCAACATTGTTAGAGATTATATTACAATTGTAAACTCATTCCAGTATATTTAAGCCTTTAATTTCATTTGTTTTCTTAACGTTTTTGTATTTTGATCAATAAATATGTGTTTTATACTTAAATTCTTTTGTTTATTGATTAATATGTGTGGCTAAATTGTTGAATAATTATGGATAAGTTAGTATATGATTTAATTGAGCTATAATCTCTAAATTATATGTTAATCTTTATTTACATGAGTTTCTAGTTATCTGTTTTAGACTGGATATCTAAAATAGACTCTTAGATAATTAAGGATCAGTGAAATCTATCATAATTATTAGAAAAATCAATAAACAATTCATTGTAAATTAGTAAATGACCAAGCATTGATTAACTATAAGGGGTCTCAGTTCAAGAAAGGGATTTTAGGATTGGATTTCCTAAACCCTATTCCTACTACTTAAGTTTTTTGAATGACTAAATAATCGAATAGGACTAACAGAGAGTCCTAACCATAGCTATATCTTAGCCATAGCTATGTCTTGATTTTGAGACGATACTTGAAATTAAGTTAACAATCATTCTCAACTCAATTAATTATTAAAATTTCAAGCCTTAGCTATACATTAAAGATTGTTAAACAATTATTGATTTCACAATCTAAACAATATTGCACTCAATTAGGCAAGTCCACTTATTACCCTGTTGTAACGCCCCCAAATTTTCATTTCCAAATCCACATGCTTTGATACCTATATAAAATATCATTCATAAAAATTTATCAAATCTCAGTAACCTTAAATCACAATCAATAATACTTAAAACCTTAATTCAAATACAATATAAATTAAAAGAATATCTTCATAACTTGGTTAGTCCACCTACAATGATACTGGAACAAAATCTAAGTATTAAATGATAATTAAACTCCATAGTTTATCTCCTACAAAATTTAATAAGCAAAGGGTGACTTGTCAACTCAGTAAGGGTAATTAGAATGTACCCATTCACAATACAAATAATAGAAAATCCAATCATACTAAACATATAATATATAAGATAGATCATAGTAGCCAAAATTTTTCTTAGACATATCATTATATCATATAATGAAATAATTATAGACAATTTCCTATTAAATTCTCATAACAAATTTACGTTTTAAGTTAAAGAGACAACCTGCCTAGTTGAAATATATCTAATGGTTAGCTGGCTAATCTTATCAAAACATATATAAAGGAAAATTTGCACAAAATATTTCCCTATTAGAAATATTCTGACAACCCAACGGTGTTTAGTAAAATCACTTAGGATACTTCTCTACTAGAAATATCCTAGCACCCTACCAGTGCCTAGCAATATATTATTATAACATATCATACATATTAATTATGATTTAATACACTTCATCCTAATCAATTATTTATTTATTTATTTATTTTTATTCTTTTAATAAATCACATTCCCATTTGAATATGCCACATCAAAATGTTAATTATATATCACGATATCCTTAATCATACATTTTCACTATTCCAATGTTTATTCATACTTATAACTGATATTTATATGTTTCATACTTACAAAATCACAATTTCCATAATAATATCCTCATATACTAATTAATCACATACAAAACATTTTCTATATCTCAAAGCACATGTTTCATAGATCTTATGCGATCATGCAATTCAATCAATAAAACCAACTTATCATATTACAATTTAACATATGTATCTCCATTAATTAATATTTCATAAAGTTTACATTTAAAGGTATACATGAAAATCACATCATAAAAGTACAATTCAATTTATCATTTAGGCATACAATTCATAATAGTAATGTAATACACCAATGCACATAATAGCAGTATATCTCAGTTAACCACTTACTTGATCTCTATAAACAATCAAATCATAAAATTAAGTCCAAACTAATAACTCTCTTCTCTGACACTAGGACACAATATCACAAATTTATTATCAAGCTCAATTTAATGTAAATGAACTAAGTAATTGATCCTATTTATTTTAATCCCTTTATTAGTACTAATATATATTTCTTATTCCCTTTTCCCAAATTATTTCTCTCCATCAACAATAAGAAAATTACTTAAATTTAATTTTATTAATAATTTTTATCATTGTTACTATATTCCTCATCTGATTCTCCCATAATATTGTGAGATATATACTTTACTGAAGTGTATGGAGTCTAATAATATCTAATTTACTGACTTTGGACTTCTTTCATCCCCTCTGTAATGATCATCACCATCTTAGTTACTAAAATAAAAATGTGCAGGTGATAATACTACCATTACATAACCAGTGCTTCTATTCTCCATTTAAAACTAAATTAGTCAAGGAAAACAAAAGCTAAGTTATAGTATTTTGGGTACCTTAACAGTGACAAAACTATGAGTCCAATCCACCATATTTTTCCTTAACAATAAGATCCAATGAGTCATAATAAATAAGCATTGATTGATTGAATCTTCTATCATATAGCAGATAATTGGCAAGTTACAAAAGGAGAAGCACAATATGGAAGCATGTGCGTAGTGTCTATGGAGACCATCTCCTCTAACAACAGTGTAACCCATCAGTAAGAATGAAACCTACACAAACACCAATTCAATGGATAGTAGACAACAAGATGATACTACTCTCTTACCAACGATTTTGGTGGAGATTTCAAACATAAAAGAAACTATTGATGACTCTTTCTATTCATTAAATAGAATTGATTATTGTTTGTCTTATGCAATCATAGAAAAGGAGTAAAGAAGAAGTTGAAGGGAAGGATCACCCATATCCTTATTACTATTAATTTGAGTTTTTGTAGTTTCTATGAGTAAAGAGTTTTTATATCTCTACACAAAATCCACTGTTGCAAAAGGGAGGGAGGTGACTAAAATTTTGTAAACTAGGTTAGGTTTTTCTTAAAAATAAAGTTCTTCTCTCTACCTTTTTAATAATAATATATATGGGTCGGGCTAAAATTAACATTAGCCCAAATCCAACTTTGATAATTGTTATAATTCTTCCTCTTTAAGAAAAATTCCATCCTTAAAATTAATTACATACTAAAATTTTGAACATATAAATTTACTAACATCATACATCAACCACTACCTCTCAAATGGTTTTCCTCAAATAAAAATGATCATTCCACAAATATCATACCATATGTATCTCTCATTGCCTTAACTGTGTAATCTAACCTTTTAAGGTCTCCATTGACTCCTCTTTATGTGTCAAATCTCTAACTACCTCAATCTTGAATGTAAGTATCATGTGGCTCAATAGATTAATACCATTTCAATATATATCCATGAAAGACATCATATAGATCTGAAATTACCTTAAAGCTTACGACCCAATTATTATACACTTATACGTAGCCCAAATTATCTCCTTTTTCCAAATATACTAAACAATCTTATATAACCAAATATGCTTTAGTTTTAACTTCCTTTTGTTTTCCAAATCGAACGATATCTCTCTAACTAAAAAATACCTTATAATTATTGTAATACTCTATCTTACATCACTATTATTCTATGTAACATATATGTTTATCCTAGAAACTTTTTTTAGACACTTATTCTCCATTTCTATATTTTTTAGTTATCTCTCGAATCAACTCTAATAATTTAACATTCTCGTCATCATCCCATACAATATATTTACATTGTGTAGTATACAATGCCTTAAAATGTAACACTCTCATATGAGAGTAATAACTACTATTATAAAACACATATTAATCGTAAATTTTTTCTAAGTCAACACATAGATCTCCATTATATCCTTTAATGTCTAAATGATAACATAAATTTCCAATCTATCGAGGAGTAAGGAGTCTGTACTTAAACTTTTACCTTCAATCCAAAGCTAACTGTAAATTCATCTAAAATTGAGAAGTACCACGTAGACCTCAATTTAAAATAACAAACATGGACATCTTAAATAACCTAATTATCTTATCCACATAAGAAATTATCTAAATTTATTTCCACTCTATAATACTCTCTAAAAGTTCTTCTATAACATCCTTTTTTTTTCTTAGTTCAAAAAGATCATCAAACAACTTTCTATATCATACTTCACTTAAATTCTTTTTTTAATTATTTCCTAAAGTAAATTTACCATTCAATTAGACATCAATCACTTCACTCTCTAATTTAAAAATCTCTCCTCAGTAATTCCATTTCATAACCTATCTATCAAAATAGTGCACATAAATTTATCAAGTTTCAAACTTATTACACATAATATCTAATAATAACTTTGCCTCTCCTTATCATTCATAATCATGAAATTCATCAATTAATGTAGTGTAAATATATTTATCTAAAATTAAACCCATTCTTACCTTATAAACTTTAAAAATAGTAGTACCTTGAATATTCTTAAAACCTATAAATTCCACAATTACTACATTATAAGTAACTAGATTAAGGCTTCAAATTTTGTCTTCCATTTCAAAATACACAAGTTGACCTTTCATAGTATTACCTACTCTACACTCTATATATCATAATAAATCAAGTCTCAAATTTTTTTTATAAATTCCATGAACAAACTTCTATAAATACACAAGTTCCAATTCAACAGACAATAGACATCACAATAATACTGCTCTATTATCAGTGATTCTGGTGGAGATTTCATATGTAAAGGAAATTGTGGATGACTCTTTCTCTTCATTAAATAGAACTAGTTATTGTTTGGCTTATGAAATTAGAGAAAGGGGACAATGAAGAAGCAAAATGGAAGGGTCACCCATGTCCTTATTACTATTGATTTGAGTTTATAGTAGTTTCTATGTTGAAAATTTTCTCTATCTCTACAAGAAATCAATCGTTGTAAAAGGAAAGGGAGGTGGTTAAAATTTTGTAAACAAGGCTAGGGATTTTCTTAAAAATAAAGTTTTTTTCTCTTTTTTTAATAACAATATAGATGGGATGGAATGAAATTAACATTAGCCCAAATTTAACTTTCATGGGTGTTACACTTGTAATATAGTTTCTAGCAACTCCAATTATCATTCCTACTAGGATTAGAACTACTAGTACCAAAATTAATGGTGAAGTTAATATAACAAACTAAAGAAATTTACATAAAGAAACAATAATCAATATAATTCAGACCTAGATAAGGAACTATCCTAAAACTCTAACATGTTCAAGTTTTATATCAATTTAATGTTCAACACAAATTACTTAGATCATTAAAATTCCTTAATTAAATTATATAATTTCTTAATTAATTTAATTTCTATCTCTTACCGTAAGAAGATGCATTAATTCGATTAATGGATTTTTGTCGTGGCAAGGTTTGAATTTAGCCAAAACACTTATGTGAGCCTATCTTTAGAACTACATGCAAGCCTTTTTTTTATGAATTAAGCTATTCGTATAAATGATTTATAAATCTAAACATATGAACTATGATATTGAATTGAAATTGTTAGTAAAAATTTCAATCTAAATGTAATAGTATTCATGAATAAAACTAAGATAAATCTAGGTTTTACATAAAATCAAAGAATAAACATTAAAAAATAGGTTTTAGGGTTAATCCTATCTAGATTATAAAGAAATTTAGTTCATAGCTAAGAAAATAAATCCAATGATAATTAATGAAGGGTAAGGAATTGGAAGACCATTCTCATGTAGTTTCGCCCTTAAATCTTCAATTGAATATTACTATAGCCTCTTAATCTACTTGAATCTCCACTTGAATCTTAAATTAATCCGTTTAAATGGCTTCAATCTTATGTCAAAATGGATTTAGGTTAAGGCTTTCCCCCTAGAGGAAAGACTGTACTTTTTTTTTTCTCGGAAGCAAAGGAATGAGCTCAGCTGCTTCTCCTCAACACTTTTTTTTCTTTGTGCCCAGTTGGCACGTGCTTTGTTCTCCTATTATTCTTCATTGAATGGTTAGGATGGACTTCACCATTCTTTACCAAGATCACTAAGAGTGGAGCACATGTGTCACCCATATCCGAGCAAATGGCATCACTCCCTTTAACTATGCTTAAAAGATACACCAAGAAAAGGTTTACACATGGTATCTAGGGCTCAAGCCCTCCTGAATTTGGTGCGAGAAGGGAAGACCCATTAGTTTTTGGTGGAGGATAGACTTTTTGATGACAAAAAGGAAAGGGGCACCGATTTTTGTACCGTGGCTAAGCAGCTCCTAAAAATTGATGAAAAATCCTTTTAAAAAACATAAATTATGCATGCATGTTTTTGTTCTCACAACCTAAGTTCTGGTAGTAAGAGAGGCTGTGAGAGAGTCATGGCTTGAATTGCAGCCATGACTCAAGTTGACAATATTCTTTATTGTGAATCTCAAGGTTGAAATCACAATATAGGTCACAATTATGCCCTAGGTTATGAAAGACACCATCTTTTCTAAAAACTTGATTTTTCTTTTCGGCCTTCAATCTAACAATTCATCTAACCTTTCCATGATCATAATCAACTTCATAGCCTACAAAATTATATATTTTATATAATCTCATAAATGGTAAATTTAATAATTAAAATATTTAAGCTAAAAATATGTGAAATGGTCTCAAACATAAGCTTAAAAAAGATCCCAATCAAACTAAAAATATGTATATATTAATCCTTATCAAATACTCCTACACTTGAACTCTTACATGTCCTTAACCAATCACTTAAATACTCCTTCAAAAAAATTTCAAAAGCAATTAAAAATAGCTAATAACTCCTAACATAATCATGAATTTTACATGTCTCAACATATACATAATCATATAGTCAATTATAGCAATCCTTTATAATATAGATCATCATAAAAACTTGGTCAATGGTGTTTTAAGGGCATTATAAGCTTGTTTGATACATCACTAGCCTTTTTATGCTAAACACCCTGTCATAAATACTCCAAGTTATCAACGAGATTACTCTCTCAAATGGCTACTAGCATCATTTTTTAGCTTTGACATTTTTATTATTATGAAGACAGTATAGTGAAATTTTTTATACTACTTATCCAAGCACTTTAATTTTTGTATTCAAATTTTTAAAATTTTATTAAAAACTTAATTTATTTAACTAGATACCCTATTCCAAATTTGTATATAATTTCCTTAAAGACCTAACAATAAATATAAGGTTCACCAAAAAGCTACAATCAAACAAAAAATAAACAAAAAAGTTAGTAATCATTCAACAATTATTCAATACCAGTTATGTTAACTACATCGATTGTATGAAAATGCACCAACTAACAATCAAATAACCATTACATTTATTTTAAGTAAGATATCTAAAATAATTACTCTTAAACTCATAATAATTCAAGTATGTGCTAACAAATATTTTATTCCCTTCCCTACACTTAAATCTATCATCATCCTCGATGTTCAAATAATATAAATAAATGTAATAAGAAAGGGAATGGAATAGAGAATTCCCCTTAATTTTGTTCTTAAAGCCGTGGAAAGGAATGGAATGGAGAACTTCCTTGAATTTCACATTAATTGTGCTTTAAGCCATCCATAGTAGCTAAAAGAGAGAGGTAGATCTAAACGTTAAGAAAAAGATTAAAAGCATAAAAATAATAAAAACAACAATGAATGAAAAATAATAGAAAATGAAATCCTACACTACTATAAACCTCAAATCTTTAATGACTCATAAAAAATTTATGAGTTGCCAGATCTACCATTAGATTTCTCCCTACACCTCCTTTAAAATATATGATGTAACTTGGTAAACGATATTGGTACTACATTTCTGGCCAAAAATTAGAAATTATGATACCAATATCAACAACTTTTTTTATGTCTTCTTCAATCTCACTTGTCAACGCCTCCCTTGTTATCATTTCATCCTTGTCTTGCTCTCTTAGGTTCATTTTTATAAAATAGGCAAACTTACTTGTTTTTATTCTTTAATTAGTTCAACTTAGATATGGATGGAAGTCTCTAGACTATCAAATCGAGATTTTTTCTTAGATGTGAACTTAATTATTAGCTTTTTCAATCTTGATTCCCCTTCTTATTATTGTTGATTATAATCCAGTGGAGGTGGTTCATAACAAGAATGATTAATCCAGAAGGAATCTAGATGATACATCCACTTGAGTTATAGGTTTTGCTCTAATTGTTATCAAAACTATCCCATCATCTCTCCATCTGTCGACTAAAATTGCTTTGTCATCCTACCACTAGTAGTACTGTCACTGATGATTTTTTTTCATATCATTACATTGGCTACCTATAATCATAGAAAAATAATCATATGTATAACCGAAAACTCAAATAAAACATAACTAAATAAAACACATAAAATCTAAATAGCTAAATAAATAAATTCAAAAAGTGAAAATAAAGAAAAGATAAATTACTAAACTAAAAAAATTAACACATTCCTAATATTCTAATCCTCATAAAAAAACAATAAAAAATTGTTGATTTCTGTATCTAGATAATAATATGCTCATCTAAATAAGTGTACCTATCATTCTATAATACAGTTTCTAGTGAGTATGAGCATCATTCCCACAAAGATTAAAACTATTGGTACCGGTCGTTTTTCTATTATCTAATTTAACTAAAGGAGTGATTGATTAATTAATTATTAATTAAATTAAATTAACAATGAAAATAACAAACTAAAATAATTTACACAAAGAAATAACAATCAATATGATTCAGACTTAGATGAGGAATCTCCTAAAAACTCTAACATGTTTAAGTTTTATCTCGATTTAATGTTCAACCCAAATTTCTTAAATTGCTAAAATCCCTTAATTAAACTATATTCTTTCTCACACAATATAATTTCTATCTCAATTTGATTAATTATAGCCTAGTTATAACCTAAGAAAATGAATTAATTTGATTAATGAATTTTGTAGTAGTTAAGTTTGAATCTAACCATAAGGCTTATATGAGCCTATCTTTATAATATCATGCAATCCTTTTTAATCATGAATTAATCTATTCCTATAAATGATTTCTCAATCTAAATATATAAAATATGATATTGAATTGAAATTGCTAACAAAAACTCTAATCCAATAGTATTTATGAATAAACCTAAGATAACTCTAGGGTTTACATCAAATCAAAGATCAAACATTAAAAATATGTTTTAGGATTCATTCTATCTAGATCTTAAAGAAATTTAGTTTATGGCTACAAAATAAATCTAACATCAACAAAGGAAGGGTAAGAAGTTGCAAAACCCATTCTCATGTAGTTATGCCCTTGAGTATTCACTTGAATATTGTTGGAGCCGTCTTCATCTACTTGAATCTCTATTTTAATCTTAAATTAATCCTCTTTAATGGATTCAATCTTGTGTAAAAATGGCTTTGAGTTGAGTTTTTCCCTTTAAGATGAAAGTTAGGCACTATGTAAGGATTAAAATTGATGAAAAACACTAAAAAACACAATTCCTATACGTAAGTTTCCATTCTCACAGCTTAAGTCATGACTGTGAGAGAGGTTATAAAAGAGTCATGGCTGTAATTATAACTGTGAGAGAGGTTTTAAGTATGAATGACACAAAGTAGCATTCTTTATCGTGGAGTTTTTTGACAAAATGACCGTAAAAGACATTGTCGTTTCCAAAAACTTAATTTTTCCTTTTATCCTTCAATCTAACAATTCATCCAACCTTTTCATGATCATAATCAACTTCAAAGCCTATAAAAATAAAAAATTTTATACAATTTCATATAAGTAATATCAAATTAATTAATTAAAATATTTAACTTAAAAATTAATGTAAAATTATCTCAAACCTAAGCTTAAATTTGTTTAAAAAACAAAAAATATGTATAAATTAAACCTTATCAATAAACCTTAATCAAATCTTAAATTATTTTACATAAATTAAATAGTCTAGTTTAATTTAGTTAATCAAATAATGTAGATTTCTCTGAACAATTACACGTCAATTGACTTAGTAGTTACAGTAGATCCTCGTGGGATAATGTTTGAACTCATTTATATCCACTATATTACTTATTAATAGTACTTACCATAAGTTGGTCCTAAGATAAGATTATGATTAAAATTTAAGTAAAATAAGACCATAACAAATTTAACTTCCAAGAGTTTGAAATTAAATAAGATCAATTGTTTAGGTGTGTAAATAAGTTAAACATCTCATTCCTTGAAACTTATGCATTAATTAGTTATGGGAAAGACAAAGATAATAAAGGCTTGTGAAATTTGCTTAGTTAGAGGACATTCAAATGATATATACCTAACTTTTCAAGAGGAGTCCTTTGAGCAAGCTAATATGGCACATGGAATTTCGAGACAATTATAAAGGAATAACAATTTTCTTTTTAATACCTATAACTCAATTTAAAGGGACCACCTTAATCTTTGATATGATAATGCATTAATGAATCAACATACATATAATTTTAGTAATATAAATAGCCCTACCTTTTTAGACAACAACAGGCTCAAAACTTCAATTTAGGCATGTCTCTTGAAGATATTGTCAAGACTTTTTCTACTTATACTATTTCATTTTCGATAGCTTGTCACAAACTATCAAATAATAAACTTAACGGAACATTGCTATGTAGTAAGGGGAGCTAGAGTTGAATCCACAAGGAGCTAAGGAGTGTTAAAGCTATTTCTATTCTTACGCAAAAAGAAAATAAAAAGGAATAAAAACCCTTGATTTTTTATAAAATTAAAACAAATATAAAAAGTAACTGATGAAATCAAAATAAATAAGCAAGAACACAGAATAAAAACAAACATATAAAAATATGAGAAAGTTAGACTGAAGATATTTCTAGAATTCAAGACTTATAATTGATCATTAAAAACTTAATGATTGTGTTTTACCTAAGATGATAGCATATGGACACAAATAAACTCTTGCTCCCTTTTTTTCCACCAAATTTAGACAAATCCTATACAATGAAAATTTTATCCCTAGCTACCTGATAACCTAGAATAAGCTCTCTAAATTTAATGGCGCAACAACTTTAAGTACTAGAGAACGACAAGCCTAAGCCATAATCATATAAGCTCAGATTGTGTAACTAAAAGAATTGGAATCCTAAGCTAAGTTGATTAATTTTATCTACAAAATCACTTAACCTATTGCTACCTATGGTATTTGCTAATGATAATTATGGATCAAAAGCCTATACTTAGTAATTAAACTAGATATTGCTAATAGGATGGCCAAACATATAGGAAAATTTTTAATTCATGGCATTAAATTGAATTCCAATTCAATCTTAACTTAAAAAGCCATGCCCAATGCAAATTAAGTCACTTCTCACAATTATCCATCTATTATCCCATCAATACCTTCTTACCTAAGATAAATCTAGCCTAGCATAATGAAATTCATCAAAACAAAAAATAAATTATAGATTAATATCAATAAAGAACAATTAAAGCTACTAAAAATTGAAAGAAAATTATCTATTCAAATATACCCAATGGTTCATAAAATATTCAAGCATTAAAATACCCAAAATCAGCAAACATTCATATTAACTAAGAACAAGATAAAGAAAAACATAAATAAAAATAAATAAGCATTAAAATAGCAATAATCAAAGCTTAATAGTACGTAAACACTGAACTAAAGGAATTAAAAGTGAAAATATAATAACATACAACTTAAACCTTAAGAACATGAAGAAATATAAGCCAAATTAGATGAAAGCTTAAAGAAAATGAAGAAGACTGTTGGAGAATTGTGTCTCTACCCTTTAGGACCCTTTTTATATCCTTTATAATTAAGGTAGAACGAAGGAAGTGGAAACGATCCCGCTACCCTTTTTATTCATTCACAGTGCCTAAAATGGCAAGGAAATTAAAGTAGAACGCGTCGTTATGCTTCCGCATCAACTGCCATTAAAGGCATTGGAAAAGGAGTAATTGCGATTCTTGATGACTTAAACGGCATCATTCGGGTGCTACAGAGACCATCATTCAAGTCTCTGTAAGCAACTCTTTTGCCCCAATTTACTCCAATTCTTCATCAAACTTTATCTTTTGGTCCAGAATATGTATTAACACATCCAATCTATCATTCATAACAAATTAAATATATATTAAACATTTTATCTAAAAGATAGGGATGAAACTATATGAAATTATATGTTTAAACATAATAAAACACATCCTTATCAATTTTATTAAGTGACAAAATTAGTATTCAAAGCTTGGAAAATCAAATGAGTCAAATGGACATTGCAATTAGTTGGTTAAAAGCATATAATTCTAAATGTTACCCTCTCAAACTATCATTAATTTGAAGGAGAATGTAAGTATGATGAACTTAAACACATTCCTGATGTCTGCCTCTTCAAGAGTTGCAAAACCTATATCTGATAAAACAAGATACAATCTTGAACAACCGTATAGTGTTTAACAACTTGGGATGGACGTGGTGAATATTTACAAGTTTAATCTATCCTAGTAAAATTGACAATGGCTTTTTCTGTTTTTCATTGACGGCATTTTCATTAAGAAAAATCATTCTGATAGGTCATCTTTAGTCATCTTTAACTATTGGTGCCTGTGAAGGCCATTCTCATTATCTAATCCTCCCATCCTTAACTTTAATATTCGAAATTGTCTTAACCCCTCCTCTAGATTATAGTAGCAGTAGTATTTTCCTCACAACTCTGGAAAGGACAAGAACATGTTCAACCTCGTGACTAGATCTTCCATCCAGATTTCTTCTTTTTCAAAATAATCTTTTTGGGAATAGGTTTCAACAACACGAGAAAGTGTTTAGTTTAGAAACTACTGAAACTAATCTCTACGATTTCTTAAAATTAGGAGAGACGGGGTGCGGAAGGAATATTCATTGTGCATGCATAAAATAATCAACAAGAACATAACAGTTCAATTTTGTACCAAATAACGAGATTCAGTTACATCAAATGAACCAACATATATTTTAGGGCACCAGAATCTCTACCTCATATAACACCCATAATTTTTATCTTTTAACGATATCACTTAATTTTAACGTCATGATATCAATCAGTGATAAGTTACAATTTTAATTATAAAAAATTAGTAAAAGTCTCTAAAAGAAAAATATTAAAATTATAAATTTATTAAACAATTAATCAACTCTTAAAATAATAAAATTTAAATTGTAAATTAAGGTCCATCGAATTAAATAATACTCATGAGCAAGAAGCTAATTTAGTAAGAATTTCATTATTGTATCCTTATATTATATATTTCACACATATAATTAAACTATAATAATTATGTAAGAATATCAAATATATATATTCCATAACATATTCCAATACAAAACAAATATAATTTCATCATATGGAAATCTACGAAATGTATACATGTTCTTCCATTTTAACAATTCTATCTAATTTATGTTATTTGTTTTTATTATAGACTCTGCTTAACCTAGTAAACTATATTTAGTGGTCTGTTGTCTCAATCATCATGTTACAATCTCAATCTCTACTTGGATAAATCAAATATCATATGTACATGTGTATATATATCTCTAGTGTAGGATATCTCTCAATCATATCATATATCATATCCTAGGACAACTTCGATCTGTACAGACAAGTACTTAACCCTATCTCAAACTCATATATTATCAATCCAATATCAGTAACATCAATCTAAGATCATTGAATATATCTTGACTTAAGTAAGCCATCTATTTACTATTTAATCTCAATCTATTAATAATCTGATTCTCATATTAGTTTCTTTATAATACATATTGCTAATCCGTAATATGCATGCTCTAGATGTTATAATTTGCAACAAATTTCTCATAACCTACCACATCTAATACAATCTATTAGCATAAATCAATATGTCACAACTAAATAAAAAATTGTAATCAAAGTTACTACTTTATTTATAAAAGAAATTACTTGATCAAATAATTAATCAATTAATCAAATCATATATTACCCACATTTTTTAAAAAATCAAACCAATTCCATTTTTTAGGAAAAGGCTACATTATAACAAAACTTATATCGTAAAATAATTAAAAATTTTTTTATATCATTTAAATAATTCATATAAAATATAAAATCACATAAATTTTCACATAATAATATTATAAAGATACATATTAAAAATGCTAATCCATTCTCCAAAACTCGGATTCATCATAACGACCGAATTCTAAATTATACCTGCATAGTCATTGTTAGAGGTCAAATTGATTGAGTTTTTCATATTTATTTACTGAATTTTGACCCCAAATCCAAAGTTTAAATGTCAAATTTATTTTTTATAATGTTTACTTTGCAGTCAGTTGATCATGAAAGAAGGTTAGAGCAAAACTGTGGAAGAATTGCCATTTTTTGGACAATTAATTGTGGTCTAGAGTGACTTTTGTTGATGGTCTAGTAACCTGCATTAAAGAGTTAAAAACAGACTATCAACGACGATTTAGCCACCCTTTGATAATATCATTGACATTAGAGTCAACCCGCCAATGTAGGCGCAGACAAGCAGGTTAGTGACTAAATATTTATAATTCGGATGAGGCATACTCCCAACTAATACCCTTGTCTAGTGGAGATAAGGGAGGTAGTCCTACAACCTCTGAAGAGGGGAAAATAGATAAAATATGCCATAATTGAGAGGAGATCATATATGAAGTTCTTAAGTTTTATCTTAATTTTTCTCTTTAGTGTTCTTAGTGTTATGAGGTTTTAAACTTGTAATTTCGATTTTAAGTTGTTTTCAAAAAATATTGGAGCTTATTATTAAGACATATCTGAGCTTGAAAATCATTTAGGGGGTTTTCTAACTCAGATTATTTTAAGTTTTTCTTTGTTTTTCATATTAATCAAAGTATTCAATAAATGAATAAATTGGTATTATTAATTATTTGGTAAATTGGATGAATTGATTATGTTAAGATTGTATAATTGTGTAAAATATGTTAAGATTTGATTAGTATTATTTTTTTATGTTGAATTGGGTTAAGTTTGGATTGATTGAATTGAGATTGTGCCGAAGATCTGTTGAGCTAGAAGAGGTCGATCGATCAAATGTATAGATCAATCAAATGAATGAAGAAATTGAAGAGGTCAGGCGATTGAATGCATATCGGTAGACCGAATACAGTTGTTGAAGAGAGCACCGGCCCATCAAAAGAAGATGGGTGGACAGAATCTTGGAACTGGTCAACCGAATGAACAATTTGAGCAGATTAGTCGACCGAATGACCTATTATTAAGCTCAATTATAGATTTATCTACATACTTAACACCCTCAAATCTCACCAACTTAACTGTTGAAGTGTTGATAATGGGGATACCTTGACATTTTTCTTTTATAAGCCTACAAATCTAAGATCAAGTTGATATGCCTACTTAAAGTTTAGTATATATCAGTAGTTAATAAAAGGTATGATAAAAATAACTTTTTATTTGCATCTTAATTCTTTTACAAACCAACTATTTGATGATAATTTTAAAACCAAACTTATCCTTTATCTTTTTGTCATTTCTATTATTACTAATAAAAATCTCTAATTAATATAATTCATTATTTATTTATCTGTGAAAAAAATTTATTATTAGAGTTATTAAGATATCATGTTTTTGGATAAAATTATGGTACGAGAATACTTATTTGAAAGTGGTGAAAATATATTGCCAAGAATGGTTGATGAACTTTCTTCCATTTTGAGATTTAATTATACATTTTAATGTTAGATGGTGAATCATATTTTATATTAATGAACAAGTTTTGAATTTAAGAGGAAGTTTAAAATTTTTTATTTAAAATATGAATAGGTATAGTATGACAAACATGAAAATTGTTTTTAGGAAATTTACTTAAACAAACAAAGGTTTTCACAAGTCTTTTATATGACCTAAATTTATATTAAACACTAATCAATCTTACTATCTTAAGCAATGGTTACATAATTTAGGAGTTATTTGATATTGGGTTGAGCTTACCCATGTAAGTTATGATTTAATTTTTTTAGAAAGGAAATGGAAGACCTTTATTGACTAATAAACTAAAAAAATACATATTTTTAATAATATTTAAATGAGTCGTTTTTCCTATAAGTCGATCACCCTAAGAATCCTTATTTTTTTCATTTTATTGTCCAAAATTAAAGAATTTACTCATCCATAAAGCTTAAATTTGAAGATTGATGTTGTGACCCTTATATGTTACATTAAAGGGGATGTATTCTAGCTACTAGATTGTGTCTTTTATAATTTGTCAAAAAAAAGAAAAAAACTTTCAAAATAGAATGTTAGGTCATTTGGGCCTTTTTTTTTTTGTTCCTCGTGTCTCATTTTTATTTATGTTTTTATAAATACAAAAACTAAAAAAATGGCATAGAAATTGAAAAAACAACTCACAAATACAATACAAAATATGAAAAAATAACAAAAAATAAAAAAACAAAAAAATTAATGAAAGCACATAGAACAAAAAGAAAAAATAAAAATACAAAGCTTAACTAAATGGACCCTTAGTTAACTACTTTAACCAAAATCTATAGGTATCCTACCATAGTTTTATTAATTTTAATATTATGATTGGCAATGGTAGCTTCTTAAGAAAAACACATTAATGCTCAAATCACTAGAATAATTTATTTTTAAACACATTGGTTAGGGTGACTTAATTTGTAATACAATTTTTAAGTTGATTTTAAACCAACTCTATAAGTAAGTACACATATTGTAATAAGTAATATAGTGGAGTATATTTAAGACTCCAAATATCGATCTCACTGGAAAAGTTAATGTAATGCCTAGGTCACTCAAATTATATTTATTTAGAGAATACTGAATTGCAATTTAAAAGATTACAAACCTAGATACGAAAACCTAGAAAGTTTCCAATCAATTGTAAAAGAATTTTAAGATTATGTTTCCTAATTCACTTTATTAAGTTAAGGCTTAGGTGGTTAATGATTTAATTGATTGTTTGTGACGCCTAATCTAAGATATCTTTATTAAATCAAATAAACATTGTGGTTGAGTCACTGCCTTATTTCTG
>JAOXYD010235307.1:0-17607 GCA_028565735.1 Pinacopodium congolense | reverse complement strand
AACGGCACCCTGCCACCAAGACAACGGCACCCTGCCATGGTGCCGTTGTCTCTCGACTGCACAACACCATGAACGGCACCCTGCTCTTCAACAACGGCACCCTCTCAGGGTGCCGTTGTGCCTCAGCACAATGAGTCTTTTCTTCAAGTTTTGGCTCCAATCTTGATCTTTAAACTCCAAACTGCAAATCAAACATTATGGGGCATCAATTAAACATTTAAACACTAATATAGGGGTCCTAATTCATCAAATTAACCATAAATATCATATCAATTTGACCCCTATCAATTACCTATTATTTTCTTTACTTGATTATCAAATACCATGGAGGAAAATTTGTTTAGGTGTTGATAGAACATAAAGGCATGATAGGATGGACAATATCTAATATTAATAGGATAATACCTTCCATATGCACCCATATAATTTTAGGTTGCGTAATGCCACAACCACATTCCAATGCTACATGATGGAAATCTTTTCCAACATTATAGATACTTACGTTGAATTTTTTATGTATGAGTCTTCTATTTTTGGAATTTTATTTGATGATTTTTTAGATAATCTAGATAAAGTCTTGAAAAGATGTGAAAAAACTGACCTAGTCTTTAATTAGGAGTAGCCTCACTTTATGGCACAAGAGTGCATTGTTGTTAGTTACCAAATCTCCAATATGGGCATTAATGTAGATCTTGCTGAAATAGAGATAATCACATAACTCTACCTAATTTGACTAGAATAATTAGGAGATTTTTAGGAAATATCAGGTTCTATATGAGGTTTCATAAAGTATTTTTCTAAGATCACTAGACTGTCAATTGACTTACTGGCCAAGGATATAGTTTTTTTACTTTAATAATGAACACATGCACTCTTTAAGTTTTTTAAGGAAAATTCTTTAGTTCACCTATTCTTGTGTCTCTTGATTAGTCTCTTCCATTTAAGTTGATGCATGATGCAACTGATAATGCAAAAAGAGTGGTGTTCGAATAAAGGAACAAAAAAATATGTTATACTATATATTATGAAAGTTAGACCTTGAATGATGTCAAAAGGAACTATATTACCACTAAAAAGAAAATGTTAACTATTCTATTCACCTTAGATAATTTTTTTTTTCTTATATGCTGTTATCTAAAGTGGTTGTCTATATAGACCACTTTACTCTCCACTACCTTATAAAAAAGCCAGATGTAATGTCAAGATTGATTTAATAGGTTTTTTTACAAGAATTTGATAACAAAAACAAGGATAAAAGTGGAGCAAACAACTTTGTAGCTGATCACAATTTCTAAGTTAGGAAGTCATGAAAAATGGTAAAGAAAAAGATATTAGGGAGATATTTTTTAGGTGAACAATTAATGGCTCTAAAAATACTTCTATTGCATGCTGATATAATTAATATTTGGTAGTAATATTCTTTCCCCTAATCTCCCAGACCAACAATAGGAAAATTTCCTATTTGAGGTAAAATTTTACATTTAGTAGGACCCTTACTTGTGAAGATGTGTTAGCGAGTCCAAAACATACCTAAGTAACATGAAATGTTGCTCAATAGTATCCTTTTATATGAAATTTTCAATGTTCAAAGAATTGAATTCAGGGTACTTTGCCCTCAATTATACTTAAGTCAATATATATTAGTAGTAGATTTAGTGAGAAAATGTGTTGAGGTAGTAGTTCTACCGAAAAATGACACAAAGGATGTGATTAGGTTCTTAAAAAAGAATATCATAACGAGGTGTAGGACACTTTGATCCATAATACATCATGAGGTTTATTAATTCTATAATAAAAAAATTTCATGCCTTATAAGCTAAATATTATGTTAACCATAAGGTGGCCATGCCCTACAATCCTTAAACTAACGATAAAGTGTAAGTGTCCAATAGAGAGATAAAAAAACTTTTATAAAAAAATGTAATTCATCCAAGTTGGAAAAGGAGCTTGGGTACATTAAATTGCCTTCAAAACATCCATGTAGATGTCCCTTTTAAGTTAATGTTTGGAAAATCATGTCACCTACCAGATGTTGAGCTTTTGAGTTTTGACTCAAAAAGTGTGGGTGAATAGTTACTTTTATAGTAAAATTAGTTAGATGAGTTTCGATTCAATGCTTAAAAAAAATTTAAGATGTATAAAGAGTGTGTCAAAAGATGGCATGATATGCACATCATACATTGTGAGATTACATTAGGTGATAAGGTCTTCATCTATAATTCAATATTGAAGCTTTTTCCTAACAAGTTGTAATCAAGATGGTCTAGCAAAAGTTATGTCCATTTGGAATTATGAAAGTCACTAACAACAAGAACTTGAGTTTCAAAGCCAATGAGCAATAGTTCAATTTTTACATGCCTAGTGTAATATAGGAATATGTTGAAACTTTCTTACTTCATAATCCTTACTAAGAGCATAGAATGAAAACAATGTTTTTTTTCATTTATTCGTAAGATTTTAGTTTGATTTACTTTTAGTTACTTTTACGTGCTTTTTCTTTATCTTTCGTAAGTATAAAATATAGTTACATGGCTCTTAATTTTAAAAGTAAACATAGGAATTAACAATTTTAGGGGTATTCTCTTATTCCTATTCCTCTCATTTGTTCTTATTTTGATTTTTGAAAATTAGTGTTAATGTTCATCTTAAGTATGAGGGAGAGAACTATGAAACAATTCTCATTACATTTAATATAATTGTGAATCCAATTACGATTAATTTGATAATTTTTTAAAATATTATTTCTTAATGGGAACTTAAATATTAAATGATGTGATTTATGATTGATTTCGAAGTTTTTTAACTATGGTATGAATTATGTATATAACTAACTCTTTATGCATGCTTATTGAAGTTTATATAAATTTCATATGGATTTTGTGTAAATTTGAATAAAGGGTTCAATTTAAACAATTTTGATTAAATTTTAAAATTTTAAAATTGTTGAATTTTATTAGTACAATTTGAATTTAATTAAAGTAGGAAAGTGTATAAAAAAAGGAAGATAGAGCATGAAATACACTTTTCCAAGACAAGATGCAGTGTAAAATTCACTTATTAGGAAAATAAATTGAAAAAAATAAGGTTGACACATGATGGAGCATAAAACACATATTCCATTGAATTACATTGGGAGAATCTAGATTATCATTCATATAAGTTTCATGAAGTTTGATATGATGCGTTAAGATTTTATTAACTGCATACTTTGGCTATAGCTGTAATTTCACAATGAAGAATGAATTAGGATATGTTCGCTATATTAGTTGTAATATTTTCATTTGAACTTCATGATTAAAGATTTACAACCGTGAGGGAAATTGGAAAGCATATCTAGATAAGTTATTAAGGACAAGAAACATTTTAACTGTGGTGTAATTGATAAGAGTGTGTTTTAACATGTTTTCACCCTATCTTTATAGGAAATTGCCCTATTTATATGAATATTTGGTAATAATGCAAGTTCCTGCTCAATTAGGAAGTTTTATATCCAATTTTTCAAGTGTGTATGTTTTTTCAAATTATCAACATGGGTCTTTAACAACATTATTGATCCTCTTTTAAATAATCATTATAGTCTCAATCAAAGTTAGAAGAACAACGACCATATTTAATGATGCTGGTGTAGACCTTACAAACACGATTAAAGATCAATTCACAAATAGAGAAATAATGTGACTATTTAATGGTGCCATAATTAACCAACTTTAAGAATGGAAACCATTATACTCTTTGGAAGTGTGTTTTTGTAAATGTTTTAAAGGTAATTGAGAATAATCATCCATAAACTACCTTAAATGTATGATGGTTGTATATAAGCAGATATTTAAAGATTTGTTGAGGTGTTAGTCATATAATTAGCTATAGTTTAGGTGTTTGATGATGATTTTCTCTTAAGTTTGCATTAAAGACTTAAACAATGATTTTAAAGCTTCAAAGGAATAGATCAATGGATTATACCTAAAATTACAATTGGAATAGTGGTAGAGCTATCTCAAGCTTACCAAATAATAAAATTACCTAACTAACATAACTAACTATGTAATAAGGCAAGTTAAGGTCGATCCCATAAAAAACTGGTTATGTTTTCTTAGCTATTTTAAATGTTGTGCAAAAGAAGAGAAAATAAAAACAAAACCCTGGATGCAATAGAAATTAAATATGAAAAAGACAATTAATAAAACTAAAGTAAAAAAAACAAGAAAGCAAATCACAATGATGGAAGGTTAAGCAGAAGATATTATCAAGATTCAGGAATTACAATTGACAATAGAAATCTTAAAGATTATGTTACGTCTAAGATGCTAGCAGTATAGAAATAAACAAGCTCTTATCTCCTAAGTTCCTCCAATTTTAGATAAGTCATATATGATAGAAAACTTATCCCTAACCATGCAACAACCTAGAAAAAGAACTCTAGATTTAGTGGCACAAAAGAAATAGGGAACAACTATCTAGGGCCACGATCTTATAAGCTTAGATGATGTAGCCTTTAAAATCAAAATTCTAGACTAATTGATTAAGTTTAGCTAAAAAATCATTTAGCCTATTGTTACAAGTGTTATTGACTAATGACGATTACGGATCAAAATCTAAATACTAGAAATTCCACCTAGGATTGAGAAGCATATGAATTAATCCTTAATTCATAAAGTTAAATTTGAATTCCAATTTGATCCTAGCATAATCCCAATGCCCATTCAAAACCCAATCAATGCTTACAACTATAACACATTAATCCATCAAATATCTTCAAACCTAAAGAAAAATTAAGGCCTTGTTTGTTTCTACTTCTGTTTTCAGTTTTTGTTTCTTATTTTTTAAAACATAAAAGCCCATAAAACAACAAGAAAACTGAAAAACACAACATACTAATAATACAGTATAGAAACCCAAAAAAATAACACATAAACTAATAAAAACAAGATAGAAACCAATACACATACACAAAAACAAAAACTAAAAATCGAAATGAGAAGTGATACCAAACGTACTCTAAGCTAACGTAATGAAAATAACACAAAACACATTATGAAATTAATAGGACAATCCCTAAAAACATAGAAAACATAAAGAAACTAAAGGGAACAAGGCTGAAAATTTAAAGAAACCATAATATTTTAACATAAAACAAATGTTTAACATATATTTAATCAAACCCAAATTAAATATATGAAAAATAAATGAAATTAAGAAGAGGCAGTAACAAAAACATAAATAAACCAAAGTTCAGCACCTAAAAAACTTAAATATAAGGTGTAAACATTTAACTAGATGAAAAAATAAGAAAAACAACCCTAAAACTTAAGAAAACAAGAGAACAACATGGCTATACCAAGTGGGAGCTAAAAAATTGATGAAATCTGCTCCCAATCTCCTATTTATATGTCCTCTTATGATTTTGGTGTGTTTAGAAAGGGAAAGGTAAACTTTGACCTTAATTTTGGCATAAGACTCTTAAACAAACCTTTATAACGATCTAGATTCAACCATTGTTTAGCTTGCTAGAAAATACCCTAAATGTTATTTAGTTGACAACTTTTATCCCTTTTCATGTTTTTTGCTTCAACTCCTTCTACAAATGTTCAATGCGAATGCAATTTTTTTTATTTTTCTTACATGATGTTCTTACACCCCATAAAATTTCAAAATAACCTAAGCACTAAAAGTGCACCTAATGCATCATTGGCATCACCTGTACTAAAAATGATTCTTGTTTGAGATTCTCTTACTCTTTTCTTGATACATCCTTCATGGCTTGTCATATGGCCTTAAAATTTGGTGTAGAACTTCATAAGATAATGCTATAAGTCCTAAAATTGATTCTTCTAGTTCCAACGTTACTCCAGTTTTACTCCAAACATGGTCCTTTCAACAAGTATATGTGTCCTAAGGTCCAATCTACATGTAAACTCAAAAGGAACATAAATTAGACATTTAAACACTAAAATAGGGATAAAATAACATTGAAACGCGTATAGAAAACAATTAAATTCATCCCTATTAAATAGTGATATTTCAAGTGTATTCTATACTCTTTAATTTATTTATATCTTAACTCTTTTTATTTTATCATTAAATATATGCTTTATGATTCATTCTTTTATCTATTGATAAACATGCATAGCCTATCTAACTACTAAATCATGTGTAAATCTTTATTTGTTTGAGTGCTTAATCATCTATTACAGACTAACCATCTATAATAGATTCACAAGTAATTATGGATTTAAGGAATCTACCCTAATTGTTGCAAAAATCAGTAAATAATGCCATTTAAATTAATGAATGACCAAACATTAGTTAATTACGAGGGTCTTAATTTCAGAAGAGAATTTTAAAGTTAAAATTTTTTATCTTTAAGCCTATTACCATATGTTCATCAAATGACCCAAAAATGGAATAGGATTCATAAAGAAAAGGCATTGACTTAATCATAGCTATGTCTTAACTTAGAGAAGAGATCTTACCACACAGGAAATTCTAGATTTATTTAATCCCTTAAAATCTAAATTCTTGGCTAGACTTTTGATATTAGTAACTTTAAATTGATTTTTGTGATATTTTACATTAGATCAGTATTTCAATTAATTTATTGTTTTATTTTATTTTATCACTTCAATTAATTTATTTAGATAATCATACATCATATCACTTACTATTTATAGTAGATCCTTATGGGAACAATCTGTGGGCTCATTAGAATCCTCTAAATTACTTACAATAGATATACTTGACTAAAGTTGGTATATGAAGACCATAAATTGGCATTCTCTAGAAAAAAAAATAAAGATTGTTTCTTATACAATGGACACATTTTGCATGGGATCTTATAAGAAAAAAGAAGATAAATATTGTGATAGTAGATGGAGAAGGTGAACCTTTAAATGTTGCTATAAATATGATCATCATGTTAAATGTGATGAGTATCAAGACTAAGCCATTTAAATGGTTGATGAATGAGACTAATCTCTTTAAATGTTTGATGAAAGTGAGCATACAGGCCAATGGGAAAGAATTCATTGTGATGTTAGACTTGGGTGCCATTTTTTTTTAACGGTAGAAAGTAGGGTGTGCAAATTGGAGATGACGGTGTCCAAGACCTTAATGAAGATTAAAACCTTTACAATAAAACACAAAAAAATGATAAAAGCTAGTCATAATGCCCCTACTAGTCTTATGTTCTGGTATGCAAAGTTTGACATGGTGATTACACCCCTTTGTTAGCGTTATATAGCACGTAAGAGGAGAAGGAGGGGCGAATTAGGTGTTTAAAAACTTTCTAAACTTAATTCTTAAACCTATTTTTCCAATAGATGCCTTCCTTAATGATAATTCAGCCTATATGATAATGATGAAGCCAATTTAATTCAAATATGATTCCAATTTAAACATAAACATAATATTACATATGTTATCGAGTTAGGATAGAAAAATGCAAGCCAATTTTATAGTGGTTCAATGAACTAATACTTTGCCTACATCCACTTTCTAATATCACACTTGAAATTTTCCATATAGTCAATTTATCTCAAGGAGAAGAGGAACCTTTATAATGCTTTTCTTTTCATGAGCATAATAGTAACCCTTTAAAAATACTTTCTTTTGGTAGGAAAAGGGTAACCCTTTAATAATGATTTCTTTTTCATGGACACAAGAGTAATCCTTCATAAATGTTACATTTTTCACAGACAAGATTAACCCTTTCATGAAATTTCAATGCCCAAAAAACTCAACCCCAATAATCAAGCCTTAATCTCAACTCAAAAAATAAAAATAAAAAACAGAATCATTATATCTTGCTTAATCAAAACAATGTACAAGGCTCAATGAATCATTGAATGCAAGTGTAAAAACTTGAAACTCAATGAATCAATGCTTGTAAGTGTAAAAATTTAAAACTTTATCTTAAGTTTATATAACTTAAAACACATTAAACTCATTAACATTCATTAAAAAACATGAAAAATTCTTCCACTACCTCCTAACCATGTATTGTTAAGCTTACTAAGCTAAAAAATATATTAAGCACATTTCCTAGCTATTAAAGTGACATAAATGCCATTAGAAGTAAAAACAAAGTAGCCTTTACCTATCAGTTTTGATTGGTTGACCATTACTTTCAACTAAACAACCAGTCACTAGTCTATCATTAGATGACACCGATTCACCAATTCCCTAAATACTAGTATATTAGTTAACTAGTGCTTCTACAAATTAGGTTTCCAACATCTACGAATTAGTTTTAGCATCTGTAGAAGCTTTCCTATCTTTCTAAATACCTAAAGCCAATTTTTTTCGATTGAAAATGAAATCAAATAAGTTCCAAAAGTTCAAAATATTTTTAAGGACTAAGATCTTTCAATTAAATTAAAAAATTAAACATATCTTAGTATATTAAAATTTAGGCACATTTTGAAACTTTTAATTCCAAAATAAATTCCAAACAATTTCTAGAAATTCCAAAAGAATACCTTTGCACTAAAAAAAACTTATAAGTTTCAAATTTTAGCAAAGGCAAATTTTGGGATCAAGATTCTTCAATTTAAATAAAAAACTTAAAATGTTTTAATCTATCCAAATTTATTTACATTTTCATATTTTTATTTCAAAATCAATTCCAAACCATTCCTTTACTTTAAAACCAATTCATACAAGATTCAAACCAACAGGACTTACATGATGCCTGATTCAACTTGAAATCATTAAGTGTGTCTATCTAAGAAAGGTTATATTCTAAGTCAAGCTTAAAGTACTTTAACAAATTTTGTACTATATGCAATCCTATTTGTAATCCTTATACCATAATTCAAATGATATAATATGACGATGATTATACCTAATGCTGGCAAGGTAAATATAAGAAAGTAACATAATAATAAATAATTAAAAAGGTAAAAGATAAGAGAATACTCAAGAAAATTTTCATGTGGTTTAGCAATGAACACAATTGTCTATGCCCACCCTTTAATAATGATGTTAAATATTTTACAATAATTTAAACAACTTACAAATCTTATTGACGTGAAGATAAACCCTTTACAAAACCGTTCTTCTTTTTAAAAGGTGAAGAGGAATGTTGTACAATTCTTTTTCAAGGTGAATATAAGCCTTTAGATCAATCTTATCCCAACAAAGTAAAAAGCTCATTTGAATATGAAAAAAAAAACTCAAAGGTATTTCACTTCAAATTCCAATAAATAAAAGGATGCAAATGCTTTCCCAAATGAAATGTATGTATGATAAACCTCTTGAAAGCTTAATAAAACATAATTTGTTGGACGAAAACCAGGAAAAACTAAATTTAAGTTTGATATCACTAGATTGCACAATGAAAATGTAAGAACAATTGAAAATAATAACTTGATCACTTTAATTCAAAAAACACATTAAAACCTAATAAAGATTGTTCAACTACCAGTTAACCTCTTATTATAATGTTCCTAAGCTCAAATGGCCATTACAAAGATTTATTAACTACTAAAGATGAAGAAAAATCCATTTATGAAAGGTTCTCATAACCATCACATTTGTTCTTACTGTATCGATCGACTTATGTCCTTAGGCTAGTGGACCATTTATGCACGAGTCAATTGATAAAACTTGAAACCTATAATAGTCGACCAACTAGTAGGCATTAGTTAATCAATAATAAGGAAATTTAGTTTTTAGGATTTGAAAACTGTAGAATCCAACTATAGATAACTTTAAAAAATTTCCTTCACTTCCATTTCAAATCAAACAACTTATCAAACTTCCCCAAAGTGATTCTAAGTACCAACACTTATCAATTTAACATTAAAAGAAATTATTTCTTGGTTTATGACAAATTAAGCTCATTTTGAAAATTAAAGCAAAAGAAAAAATTCTAAACCATTCTCAACCATTTTAAAACATTTTCTTTTACTTCAAAAACACTTCATACAAGGTTAAAAACTATTTCTAAGATTGCTTTTCAATTGAAAAAGTTTAAATTGACTTTAAAAAATTTGCTCCATTCATGAAAAATTTATGAATCTTTGAAAAAAGATGCAAATGTAAATGCAATTGAGCCATATGATTATAAAAGTTTCAAGTAAAGCTTATAACTAAATTAAAATTCATCTAATCAAAAATCTTGAAGCTCCCAAGGTGCTTGTTCTTGCATTTTCCTTAATTTTTGTCTTCCAGTCCAAATTTTCCTCTTTAAATCAACACTAATTCATCCTTCATCGATTCCTCTCTTTTAAAACTACACCATAAAATAAACCATTAGATAATTTCATTCTTTGTTATCATCAAAACCAGTTAGAACCTCATTTGGATTAACACATTGATTTCCTAAAGGTGGAAAAGATAGTGCTAATTATCTATATTTAGTGGTATGATGATAATAAATGATCAGAAACTCTTTTTATATGAAACATCATAGATCTATTGGTGGAATGACTAATAAGAAAGTAACAGTAATGCATGTCTCAGTTATGAGCATTAAGAAGGGATTAAAGGAGGGTTTGGAGACCTATCTTACAGCCATAGGAAAGATAGATAAAATCACAAAGTGGAAATTCCAAATGCAGTTGCAAATTGTAGGTGGAATTTAAGGATGTGATGCCTAAAAAGTTACATAATATTATTCTTCCTCATCAAGAGATCGACCTATTGCAGTCTAAACTTAAGAAAAATAAATATAATTCAATCTTACATTAAACTAAAGGCAAGCACTCCTTATCAATAAGTAGTATAAAATGGAGTAAATTTGGGTATGGTACAAAAGGTACCACAATGAAAACAATCAAATTAAATGATGCATGACTCCTCAGGTAACCAAGATTTGAATGATTCAAAAAAGAATTAAAACATGAGACTAACGAAATATGCAATATGCAAACTATGAGCAAAATGCAGTTAAACATTAATAAAAGAAAAAAAGGTAGCTAAGGCTTCAAGTTCTAATGGGTTAATCCCTTCAAATTGATGGTGGTAGATTGATTTAGTATTTACTTCACTTAATAAAATAATAAACAATGCTCAAGGAACATTTTTTCTCTTTTAAACTAAGATTACCTGTTTGATTCATAAATAACTTCTAATAAAAGGCATTAATCACAAGAAGCCTAGAATTAAGTTCATTAATCCTAGGAATCCTTACACAAGATCCTAAAGTTGTTCTACTTTTATGTTAAAGTATGTCATCCAATCAATTTTCTAGAAATCAAGCACTAGTGGTTATGGAATTCAATTACCTAAGGCTCTAATCTTGGTGATCAAGCTAAACTAGGCAAAAATAAACATTCAATTAGGGAAAAATCAACTAAAACCAATCTATTCATAACCTAATATTATCCTAACCTTAGTAAAAAATAATCTACTCACACATATTCATCATTAGAAAACAAGTCAAGGTCATAACAAAGTTTTCTATTGAATGAATCAATAAGATAGAGTCAATACCTAGATAAACCTAGATAGAAAAAGAGACAAAAGCCTAGCTATGGTGATGGATGAGAGGAGGTTGTCTTGAATGTCCCCTAAAAGTGACCAAGATAGGAGTATTTATTCTCTCACAAGTGGCTACTACAGTTTAGGAATGATTAGGGTTTTATTTGGTCAAGTTTTCCCTTAAGAACCACAAAAATTATGTTGTTTTGTTAACTCCATTTATGTCCCAAAAATTTACAAGTACTAACGCTCTTCTCATTTTCTTCTTTAACTCCTTCTATACACCTCTAGTGGCCACAAAAATTGGTATGTAGACTCTTCACATGATTTTCCTGCTCCTAGAAAAAGTGCATAGCATTTGGAGGTCCATAACCTCACCTAATACCTTCCTGAAGTTATCTAAACCAAATCTTAAATTCAACTAAGGTTGTCTTGTTCTTTCCTTTATGCACTCCTTATGTCTTGTCAAATATCCTTGGAATTTGATGTGGGACTTCATAAAATGATTCTTTATTCCTAAAATTGATTCCACACCTTTTCTAGTGTCATAATTGCCTAAAAAATGTTCAAAAAATTGCTTTCATTTGTGTCTTTAAGCACCTTTTTTCTTTTCTTTTCAATACAATTAAGTTCAAATAGCTTTGAACCTACTATATAATTAAAAAACTCATAAGTATGACAACTCTTGAATAAAGGGTTGCTTCCAACTTTGTTTTGATGATGACAATAATGGTTTTTACTAATGTACTTGTGGAGTTGATGAAAATAAATTATGAGGTGTTTAGTGAAGACTTGAAGTACATAAATGTTGAGCTTTGCTGATAAGCGATGTGTATGGAATACATGAACACCTAGTTGGCAAGAATAGAAGAATTAAAGTTAAACTTAAAGTTCGAAGATAGAAGATCAAGTTCAAGAGTAAAATTTTTTATAAGTCTTGAATAAGTTCTCTTATAAGTCTCCTCTTGGTTGAAAGGGCTTAATCATGCATTTGCATTCATGTTTAGTATGTTGCATATAGGTTTCATAATTAAGAGGTGTTATTTATGCTTGATGTGTGTAAAACCTCTTGATGATTAGTTAAATGTATTGCATAAATATAAGTGTTGATTATATTGGCTAAGGTTTAAGTGAATGGATAAATTGATTGATTAATGATTCGATAATTTGGTTAATTTGGTATGATTTAAGAGATAAGCCATGTATGTTGTGAAACTATAATTTGGAAAGATTATTTGAATTAGAGTTATATAAATTGAATTAGTTGTGTTTATGAAAACTGTTCTAGAATATGTTGGTTTTGATTAAAATGAATTAAATTAAGTTAATAAGTGAATTACATTAAATTTGGATGGTTTTTTTCTTGTTTGGGCTAGAAGGTCCTAATCTTTGCAAAGTAAAGTGGTTCGATTGACCAACCCTATGAGTTCAATTGACCGAACTTTACAAAAACCCAACGGTAACTTAACAATGTTCAAATTTTATAACTATAAAAATAATAAGTTTTAAGGAACATTGGGCAACGATAATATAACGAGAATATGGATATTTTTAGGTATAAATATGTGTTGTTTATGATTTTTGTATTGGAAAAACATAGTAAAATATTCATACAATGAGATTGAGCATTTTTGAGCTTGGTTCTGTATGTTTATGGAAGTTATGAATAATTGTGGTAATTTTTGTGAGTTTTTGTGTTGCAATTCATACAATAGTGTTGTGTGACCCCTTATACAACTTGATGAGTGAAGAGTGACAAATTTTGTAGGGTGTATTTATGAGAAGTGAGAAAATAATGAGTGAAATTTTGTAAGGGTTATTCTCGAGCCTTGAAAAAGAAGAGTGTTAGTGAGGTTATCCTTTAACCTTAGAAAAAGGAGTGATAGGTTATTCCTTAGCGTTGAAAGGAAGAGTGATAGATTATTCCTTGTCCTTGAAAGGGTGAATGAAAGGTTATCCTTGAACGTAAAAAAGGATTATATTTCTAGCGTTGTAATTTTTTATTGTAATAGCGCAAAAATCTCAATGCTAGTGTCAAAGACTAAATGTAGGGGCAAGTTGACAGCTTTAGACTAGAATAAATTAGTTATGTCTCTCTTCCCATACTCTTTTATTTTATACATTTATTTTATATTATCTATTTTATTGTTATCATTTAATTCGATAAATTAGAATTATTATTTAGCTTCAGCATTTAAATAAATTAGTAAAAGATTAGTTTGCATAATTTAGAAGAATTTTTTAGTTCCTAATTCAACCCCTCTTAGATGCCATATAGGCTTAAAAAAAACTTCATAGATATTGATGAGTGAAAATACATTAAAAGATAGCATAAAAACCAATATAAATTAGTCTTAACAACGCCCCCACACTTGAATTATTTCTTGTCCTCAAGCAACTAACTTAGAAACTCAATTTAACATCTCCTAAGGATGGTTAAAGGTTAACCCATTAACTAATATGACTTATGTGACTGAAGATAGCTAAAGGAAAATAACTTAAGGTTCATCATGGCTAAACACATATGGTTGCGAAACATGACAAAAACCAATTCTTTAGCATAAAACTAAATCCTCAAGAAACCCAGAAAGATCATTCTGTAAATCTATCATATATTGATCAATTAATTCAAATCCTTATTTTACTTATTCAACCATGAAAGATCCTCCAAACATGCTATGCAACCAATTATTTATATTGATTTTCAATTTAACATGGTAGGCTTTATGCCAATTTCAAACTTTATCTTAAGTCACAAAAATCATTCTAAAAAACATATTGTCCAGCACACACTTTATTTAATGAGCAATATAGGCTTAGTTGGGAGGTCACTTGATCTTTTTATGCGAAAGCGAATACCTTGTGATATAAGTTTATTTCATATGACTTTTCATGATATTTGGCTATGAATTCACACTTATTTTGGGTTTAAATTATTTAATTTGTGCTTATAATTTCTTAATTTGTAGAGGGAAATCTAACTCGAAAGGAAATCAAGGAAATTGTGAAGAATGGAGATGAATCAAGAGCAAAATGGTAGGATAAGTCAACCCCAAATTTTATTCCTAGAGACCACCATTTAAATTCTTTTTGGATTCAAAACATGGGGTATTATGGCATCGTTGTACTCCTTTCTAACGCCATCATACTAGTAGTCGAGACAAAAATAGCTAGGTCTCCTCATATGATGGGTTAAAAGTTTCCAACTTGTTCCTGCACTCCACAAACATATATATTGAAGTGTTAAACACATTTTCAATAGTAGAAGAGAGAAAAAAAAACATTAAATCAAGAGGGAAATCATAAGAAGTCCTAGTTTAAGGCTATTTTCTCTTATTTTCCAACATTTTGATCTTGGTATGAAGATTTTGTTGATATTTTAGGATTGTTAAAGCTCCTACACATGATTCAAGCTTGTAAATGTGTTTAAGGCTATTTAGTGGTGTTTTCTAACATTTTTTCATATTTAAATCCACTCTTTTTTCTCATTTGCGTAAGAACATGATGAATATTATGGGAATGATTTATTTCTTGCTTCAAATGAGTGGCTGAACATATTTTTGGTTATGGATTGCTTCTGAAATGATCTAGATATATGCTGAATGTGTTTCTATGCATGATGGAAGGTTTTCTTTTGCTTAATTGATGAGATTAAAGCTTATTCTAACTTAAACACTTGGAATAAAGTTAAGAAACAAGTTGGATATGAGAAATCTACCAAATTTATTGGACCAATTATTAAGCAACCTAATTTAAGTCATTTTATGATCAAACTTTGGTTTATCTTGAGCGTTATAATCTAAAAATTAGAATGTTTAGGTTAAGCTACCTATCCTTTATGCCTAATAATTAAAGATTTATTCATTACCAAACCTCATCTTAAGTCATTAGAGAAAAAGCTTTTTCTTAACCATAACTTGGCTTTGATTTAGAGAAGTGACCCTAAGATAACCCTTTAATGTGTAATTAATCCATTTGAATCATTTAAGACCAATTTCATAACCTAGTACATGCATTTAGACAATCCTTTTCACTAACTAAGTTATTGTACATAATTTGGTAATTTTAGTTTCAATTAGTAACTTTAGTTATAGTTTCATTTGACCTTGAATCTCTAAATAATTGTGATCCTATTTTGGCCTAGTACCTGCAATTCCATATAGATTCCATGTAGAGCGATAACTTGCATAAAAAATACTTCCATTTATTATGTGGGACTAGTACACTTATCATTAGTGTTCGTTTAATTTTGATTTGGGATAAGTTTATCTAAAGCACATAAATTAAGAATGAATTTAATTAATTTTCCTTCATAGAAAATGAACAAGTTTTTTGCTTTATTGCTAGGGAATCGATGCCAATCATAATTGTAATATTAGGATAAATTGGTGAAGATTAGTTTAAAGTTATGTATATTATTCAAAGTATTTTAAAAAAATTTCTTGCTTGTTTGAAGTGCAAGTGTTTTTTGTATGAGTTTTAGTTATTATAATTCTTTTTTGTTTTAATATTATATGGATACTTGGGGATCAAAACCATAGAAGTTTAAGTTTGATCTAGAACTTAAGCAATCACTTAGGAAGAAAAAGAAACAAGTTTGAGCGAGCACATCAGAAACTATAGTAGTAGAAACTGAGAGTGAACAACCAATCAATTTAGATATGGATCCACCAAAACAATTAGAAAATAGATTTTAAGAGAGTGACAAACTCTTAACTATGATGGATTTAGCATTAGGTAACAAAGGGAAACCTATGGCTGGCATTATGCGGCATAGGATAAATGACAATAATTTTGAATTCCCTCATAGTATTATCTCCATGGTTAAAGCTTCTCAATTTGGTGGAATAGCCCTTAAAGATCCAAATGAAAATTTAAAAAATTTTCTAGATATATGTGATCCTTTTAGGAGTAATATTGTGTCTATTGGTGCTGTAAGGCTTAAACTCTTTCCATTTTCCCTTAAAGACATGACTAGAGCATGGCTAAATACCAATCCCCCTGGTTCAATTATAATGTGGGACACCTTAATGAAACTATTTCTACCTAAGTTCATTCTGCCTGCAAAAATTGCAAAGATGAAAACTGAAATTAGTTCTTTGTACAATATGAGAATGAGAGTTTGTATGAAGCTTAAGAAAGATATAAGGAAATGATGGAAAAGTTTCCTAGCCATGGTTTCAATACTTGGAAACAAGTGGACATATTTTACACAGGGCTCACACCCTTTACTCATTGTGTTATACACGCGACAGTTGGAGGAAGGTTCATGCATAAAACTCTAGATGAAGCTTATAATCTCATTAAAGAGATGGAAATGAATACTTTCCAATATAATTATGAGTTCCATCCAAGAAACCATATGGGGTGCATGCTATCAATGATACAATTGCTTTAGCAATCTAAATGGATGCCTTACATAAGAAATTGGATAATTTGATAAGTGGAATTGGAAGTAACAGAAGTAGAAACCAAATTGAATGTGAACTTTATGGTAGTTTCTCTCATATGTCATTAGATTGTCAAGTAGGCAATCCTTTTGACAGAGAGCCCGATCAAGTACAATATTTTATTTATAATTCGAAAAGGAATGATCCTTATGCAAATACCTACAATCATGGATGGAGAAACCATCCAAATTTTCTTAGAGAGATGATCAAAACACTTACCAATCTTCAGTTCAATCACAGAGAGCTCTACTACCAGGGTCTAGATCAAATCCACCTACACCTAAAAAATCATGAAGTAGCCATTAATAATTTAGATACTCAAGTTGGCCAAATTGCTCAGCTTTTACAAGAGCAGCTTTCTGGTAAGTTACCAATCATAGTTAAAGCCAATATGAGAGAGCATGCAAAGGCCATTACTTTAAAAAGTGGAAAGGAAGTAGAGAGCAAAGAAGTAAAACATAAGAGTGATGCAGAAATAGAAAAAAATGATGAAACAGTAGTGGAAGCAATAAAAAGAAAAGAGAAAGGTAAGAAAGTGATAAATGAAAATTAGGACCAAACCTAACTGTTGAACCAAGGGGTTCTAATCATGTGTCTTGATGATGACAAAACATTATTCTTACTAATGTTTTAAGTGTTTGAATTGTTTATAAGAAAGATTAATGCTTAAAGTGTAAGAGCATGTATGTGGAGCCTAAGGTAGAAGAGCCATCTTGAAGATATTGAAGAGTAAGGT
>JAOXYD010235297.1:0-17608 GCA_028565735.1 Pinacopodium congolense | reverse complement strand
TACTATATTTGATTTCAAGTAGACCCAATATCATGTTTTTTGTATGCTTGTATGCTAGATTTCAGCCTAGTCCTAGAAAGTCTCATTTATTGACTGTTAAGAGAATTTTAAGATATTCGATCTGTTCATCATCTTTAGATTTGTGGTATCTTAGAAATGAATTCATTGAGTTATTTGGTTATTCAGATGTGGATTATGCTTGTATTTTACTAGATATTAAGAGTACATCTGGCACCTGCCAATTTCTAGGTCATGCATTGATTTTATGATTTAGTAAGAAGCAAAATTCAGTGGCTTTATCAACTATCGAAGTGGAATATATAGCGGTTGGTAATTGTTGTGCACAAGTACTTTAAGTTAAGTAACATCTTAGAGATTATGGCATGGAGATTAAAAAGATTCCTATTAAGTGTGACAGCACTAGCGCCATTGGTATAACTAAGAACCTAATTCAACACTCAATAACTAAGAATATTGAGATAAGACATCATTTTATAAGAGATCATGTGCTTAATAGTGATTTTAATTAGGAGTTTAAAGATACTTATCAGTAATTAACTGACATCTTTACTAAACCAATGAATGACCATAGATTTTTCATGATAAGGAGAGAATTAGGTATGATTGATGGTGCATCTATTTAACTGTTATATGATCATGAATGTTTTTCCCCTTTTGATTTGTGGTTTCATACATGCTTTAGATTCTTTTTGATGATGTCTAAAAGGGGGAGAGGTGTGTGTGATATTACTACGTGTATATGATTTATGGATTGCATATATTTAAGGGAAGTATAAAAATTTTGTAATGCATAAACTAAGGGGAAAGATTAGTTGGAATTGGCATGTTTGAAAATATGTGATGTTTAGTTATATTCATACTATGAATTTATTGTCTTGAAATGTGTTTTGTTCTTTTTATGATATTGCATGTTTTATTATCATCAAAAAGGGGGAGATTGTTGAATTAAGGGAGATTTTAATCTTATTTTTGGTGATAACAAAACATAATTGTTACTAACAATTTAAGTTTATGATGTAAAATTTAAAGATAGGTGTATTTCAAGATGATTTCATTTAGAAAGCTAGAAGCTTGAAGGAAAAAAATGAAGTTAAATGAAGAAAAAGAGATATGGAAGCTAAAAGACCTTAGTTAGTTAGTTTTGAATTTTTTTGTAAGCTTTACTTATTGTTCAGTAGATTGAGGGGCTCAATTTTGGTCATGTATTGCATATAGTTTTTAAAAGTAGCATAAAGTTTCATAACATAGTCATTGAATCATTTGGTTATTCATATGGTCTCAAATTAAATCTTGTTTGAAGTACTATTCAATGTTTTAATAGTTAAGAATTGTTTTAGTCACTTGCTTGCAACTTTAGAGTTGAAATTTATTTGGTTTAAGCTCTTTTATTGACATACCTCAAATCTATCTAGACTTTAATTATCATCCTTTAATCTAATCTTTTAGTAGTCAAATCTTTTTTTATTGCTTCAAAATCATCATAAAAACTTTTCCTAAGGTCTCAAAAGTGCATTATAATTTTATCACTCAAAATGTTGATTGAAGCTCTAAGAATATAGAATATTTAAAGTTGTCTTTAACAGTTGTTTATTTCCTTTTTGGGATTATACGTCTATCTGTGACTTCTAAACTGCTAGGGCTACTACTAAAACTCTATAAACCCTTCCTAACCCTACACACAGCATCTCTAAACACTTTTAGTATTTTCAAGAGCCCTAAAAATAAGATTGAAAGAAAAAAGAATTGTTCAAATCTCAAGGTTGCCTCATGCCTTATTGTTTGGCTCCTTTCTTCATTATTTTAGTTTAATTTCGTCCCTCTATATCTAAATCTATTTTTGTTTGTGTTGATTTATTATTTTAGTCAGATTAAGTGTTTAAAAGTTTATTTTATCATAGTTTCATATTTTAGGGTGTTTGTTTTGATAGATTGGAGCTTGAACTCACTCATAATATAAAATTGTTTCTGTTTTCTCTATTCTTATTTCAAACATGAATCTTGCTATCTTAATATACTTTTAAAATAGTGAAATAAGTTTTTTCTACTTACTTAAGTTTCCTAGAGTTTTTTTAATATTTATTTCTAATTTTGGGAAGATTATTTCATATGACTTAAGCTTTTTCTCCAAATACACCGAAACTATCTCAAATTTCTTTGTTCTTGCTTTAAATAGGATTCTTACTATATTAATCTGATTCTAAAATTGTGAAATAATTTTTTTATTTACTTACGTTTCATAGAGTGTGGTTGATTTTTATTTCAAATTTTTGGAACATTATTTATTATGTTTTAATCTTATTTTTCCATATAAATTAAAATTGTCTCAAATTCTCTGTTCTTACTTTAAACATGATTCTTACTAACTCAATCTGCTTTTAAAATTGTGAAATAATTTTTTTCTATTTAATTAAGCATCCTAGATTTTTTGTTAAAATTTTTATTTATTTGGAAGATTATTTCATATGTTTTAAGCTTTTTTTTTCAGATACACCAAAACTGCTTGTTTTCCATATACTCCAAAACTGTCTTTGATTTTTCTATTCTTGTTCTAACTCTAATTTTGGCTAGCTATAACTGATTTTTATATTCTTGCACTAACCCCGATTTTGGCTATCTATATCAATTTCTGAGTGTGCAATTTGTTCTGTTTAGGTTGTGTAAGGTACCAAGATTTTCCAGGTGTTTTTTGTTTGATTTTTATGCACATATACTTTTTGTTTATGCTCTAAATTCAGAGATTGCTCAAAACTATCCAGTTTTTTATACTATAGCTTTCATTTGTATATTTGGACATTCGTTAGAATCGATTGTTTTAAATTACTATTTTCTTTTGTTTAAGTTTTCAAGGGTACCATTGACCATTTTGGTGAATTTTTTTACGCTTATTTAGTTTTTTAGAAGCAATTACATTCATATATATTACAATTGTCGATATTTGTTTCAATTGATTTTTCAAATTGTCATTCATCATTCATACATGTTTTTACTGTAGTAAATCTATCATACTAAGTTTTTTAAAGCTTTTAAGAGTGTCATTGATCATTCATATCAATTGTGAAAGCATTAGAACCCTTAGTTTAATTGATCTTTAAGTGAAAAATGTCTTTAACTATATTTGGTTTCTTGTAAAGGGGATTACTAAATTGTTAGGTTGGTTAAGTATGTCAAAGCTTTTCTTTGCGATATAAAGATTTGTTCAAAGGTTGCTCTTCACCAAAAATAAGAAAATTGTGTCTTGTAAAGGCTCATCTTCATTTATAAAAAATTTGACCTGTAAAGGCTCCTCTTTACCTTAAAAGATTCATTGAGTAAAGGTTAGTCTTCACCTTAGAAGAAGAATGTATTGATTTTTGGTTGTGAGTAAAACAAGTCTCTGACAAGTAGTTAGAGAGTAGATGTAGTATATCTTTGAAGTAGGTTTGTCTTTAAAACTTTTTTCCTTCTCCTCCTTTTACTCTTTTCTTATTGTTTGTTGTGTGGTTTAGTTATTAGGTTAATTGTTATCAAATTGGCGTACACATTTGCATATCATTTTAAATTGAAAATGGTTAAGTAGCAAGTTTAATTAGTTAATAAAATTTATATCACTTAATTCACACCCTTTTTTTGGGAGTGTTTAAGGCTTACGTATACTAAATGGTAGGTCACAACATCCCCTTTTAAATGCATCCAAAGCATTATTTTACCCTAAAAAACTCACAAAAAATGTTCAAGACAATTTTAACCTAATTTAAGCCCATCTCAACATTATAAAAACTTCATAAACTCATACACACATCTAGAGTACCACCAGAAAAATTTTTATGCAACCAAGAGGTTTTTTAAAAGCATTTCATTTAAGATTCCTTTTTATTATACAACCTATATGCATATTCTAGAAAGTGAATGCATAAGGCTTACACATAAAACTATAAGGCAGAACCTATATGAATTTTATCTTAATTATTTCAATAACTTTTAGTCTTGTTTAATTCACTTCATGATCTTTAATTTTCCTCTAAGACTCTTTACACATCTTCTTTTTCACTTTAAACTTAACACCTATCTTTCAATGCTTTAACCATATAAAAACATTAATCTATTTGTTGTTTTGTCATCATTAAAACAAGGTGAACCTCCTTTAGTCTTATGAACACAATTTAATCTAAAATAATCAAATAAAGACAAAACATGATCAATTATTATCTTTTTTCATAATAACATAACACTTTTTTACTTTGATATATCACCTTATTTTGATGTTCTAGATAATTGTACAACGATGATACTTCTTGGCATTTTAATCCCTTATAATGACTTTACTTCACTTTATGCAAATAATATAGCTCTCAATTGAGATAAAAGATGCAGATTTTATTAAAGTGTAGTAAATTTATTTGCATTTTTTCTATTATGGGTAGATTGTCAAGGTTTTATGTTGAAATTTATCCTATAGCATTGTTAGGTACAATTTCACTTGTTTTTTATAATTAGGACAGTGTTATAAAGCTTTTACCATTTGCAAAAAAAAAAAAAAAGTTCTTGTAAAACAAAAGAAATTTCCTTATTTCCAATATCTTTATATACTACTAAATTATTTTAGAAAATTTAAATCTTTTGTGAAATTTGCTAAGAGAGTTTAAAATGGAAAAGGATTATCCGTTGCATCCATTTGAAGCGAACATGGCAGATAATTAAAAAAATAAAAAGTTTGAAAGTTTTTGTGATGATCATGGTATTTATTATAATATTTCGGCCTTTGAGACTTCTTAACAAAATAACAGAGTAGAAAAAACGAATAAAACTTTAGGACTATGGTCAATAAATATGAATTACTTAAGTATTGTAGGGCCAAAGTAGTTACATGTGTGTGTCATATCATTAATAGAGTAAACATTAGGTATAAATAGATAAATCCCCATATGAACTTTGGAAGGGTAAGAGGCCTATTGGATGTTTTAGAGTTTTTGGATCCAAATGTTACATTTTGAATTCTAAAGATAATCTAGGTAAATTTTATTCCAATGCTGATTGAATACATATTTTTTGGTTATTCCTTGATAAGTAGAGCATATAGGGTGTTTAATAAAAGAACTCAGGTTGTTCAAGAATCTATGCGTATTGTATTTAATGAGACTAATCCTTTTAAAAGAAAGAAAATTCGTGAAGATAATGATGCAGGTTTATCCAAGGAAAAGGAAAATTTATCACTTGAAGAAGAAAAGGAAGATGGACAAACTACCTATAAGCCTATTGTTGAACCAAAGCATGAAAGGAACGATGATGAGCTAGCAAAAGATTGCAAATACAAGAAGGATTATCTATCAAATCAAATATTAGGTGATGTTCAACTAGGGATAATCACTTAATCTCATTTTAAAAGTTTATCCAATCTTATGTTTATGTCAAATTGAATCGAGGTGTGTAGAAAAAGCCTTAGGCAATGAAAAATGGATTTTGACCATGAATGAAGAATTTAATCAATTTGAAAGAAACAGTGTTTAGAGTTTAGTACCTAGGTAAAAAGATTATCTAATAATAGACACAAAATGGGTTTTCAAGAATACACTAGATGAATAAAGAAACATAATAAGATATAAGGCTAGGTTAGTTGATAATATATATAATCAAGAAGAAGGTATAGATTATAATGAGACGTTTGTCCTTATAGCTATATTAGAAGCCACTATATTATTAATTGAATTTACATTATGCATAGGCTTTAACATTTTTCAAATGGATTTGAAATGTGCAATTTTGAATGATTTATTCAAGAAGAAGTATATGTAGAGCAACCATCTGGTTATGAAAAATATTGTATTCCAAGAACATTTTTAAAATTTCTATGGATTTATATGGTTGAAAATAAGCACTTAGACCATGAAATGATAGGTTAAAGGCTTTTCTTAATGAAAATATTTTTGTCAAAGGAAAGGTTGATATTACTTTATTTATTAAGAAAGACAAAGATGATATTTGATTTTTTAAATTTATTCAGATGATATTATATTTGATGCTACTAATGAGGTTTTATATAAAGAATTTACATAGAATATAAGTAGGGAATTCGAGTTGAGTATGATGGGTGAGTAGAACTTCTTCCTCAAGATCTATCAAACAAATAACAAAAGGAATTTTTATTAACCAAGCAAAGTATACAAAATACCTACTCAAATGCTTTGAGATGGATTATCCAATACCCTTAGTCTCACCAATAAACACATCCATAAAGTTGATTAAGGATGAGGATGGTAAGCTTATAGATGTTAAGTAATACCTAGGCATGATTGGCAGTATGTTTTATTTGATTTCTAGTAACATAATATAATATTTAGTGTTTGTTTATATGCTCGATTTCAAGCATCTCCTATAGAGTCTCATTTTTTAACCATAAAATGAATTTTTGGGTATTTATATGGAGTAATAAACCTAGGAATTTCGTATTTAGGAACATATTTGGATATGGATTATATAGGTGCTTTATTAGATAGAAAGAGTACATCTAGTATATGTCAAATTTTAGAAAGTACATTAGTATCATGGTTTAGTAAAAAAAAATCCATTAATTTGTCCACTATAGGAGCAGAATACATAGTTGTGAGTAGTTTTTGCACTCAAATCCTATGACTTAGACAATAACTTAGAGATTACAACATTGAGTTTAACAAAATTTCTATTAGGTGTGATAATACAAGTGCTATTTGTTTTGTGAAAAATCATATTCAACATTCTATGATAAAGCATTTTATTAGAGATCATGTTTAAAATAGAGATACTAAACTAGAATTTATTGATACCATGCATCAATCAGTAGATATTTTCACTAAACTAGTGTGTGAGGATAGGTTTTGTATGATTAAGAGAGAGTTAGGAATGATCAATGGTTGTTCTTTATGATTCATGTATGATTAATGATATTTGTAACATTCTTTATGATTTTTTTTGTTTGATTTTTTTTACATTTTTTATGATTTCAACAGGGGAGAGGTACCAGTGATACTATATTTTATTTAGGACGAGTCGTAATTTTTTCATCTTTTTTTCATAATATATGTATTTAGGGGTAGTAATGATTTTTTACAAATTTAGGAGGAGTTGGAAAATTTTAATCCAGTTAAACTGGAGTCAAATTTTGAAATTGTGAAAGTAGTTGCATAATTAAGATAAAATTAAGGGTCTTTAATGAACTTTGAGAATTGTGATGCTTATTTTGATTTTGTGATAAATTTTGAATTTTTAAGTGAATTTGGAGTTATATACATGATATTGATTTTGAAATGGTTTAATTAAGTTATTTATGGTATCATGAGTAAGACTATATTTTTTAGTGATGATTATGTGATGTTAAGTGAATATAAGGGTTTTTAGAGTGAGATGTAGTTATTTGTAACTTTATATTTTATAATATCACATAGTTTTGTCACTATAAAAAATGAAGAGATTGTTGAACCAAGAGAAGTTTTACCTTATTTTGATAATAACAAAACAATCTTTGGACTAATGTTTTTATTATGTTTAAGGCTTTGAAACATGTGTTTATGGATGGAGTGTTAAAGAAATTGTTTGTGGAGTTATGAAGTCAATATAGAGTTTATGGAGACTATGATAGAGAATACTCAATTTTGGAAGATCAAAATAGAATTGTTATAAGTTTATATTTGTAATTTTTAATAAATTTTGCTTAATTTATTTTAGTAATTTAAAGGGCTCACTCATCCATAATTGCATCCATAAGTTAGAATGTGCATGTAGATTATATAATTTAGAGGTAATTCGGTGGGAAATTTGTTAAATAATTATTGTGGTCTTCCTATACTAGTCTTTTTATATCAATTTTATCTTAAACCAATCTAAGACAAGTACACTTATCAATAAGTGATATAATGGATCTAATCGAGTCCAACTATTGTTCCTACAAGTATTTAACCATAACTACTAAGTCACTCAAATTATGATTATCTAAAAAAATTAAATTAATTAAGTAATAAAACTAAAATCTACTAAACTAAACTAACACCCTTTTAATTGATGAAAAGAAATAAAAATAACTTATAAGAATTACTAAATTCAAATGCAAAACTAAGTTTTTTAATGTTCAATGAATTAATTGAGTAAAAATTGATTCAATTTCCTAATCTAAGGTATTTACACTAAATAAAGATACAAATATGGTTAGGACAATATCGTATCTTTATATATTTTATTTCATAGTTTGGTCATACAACGAACTGCGGTAATAAGTTTAAAAATTGGGAAGTTTAGTCCTAAAACACCTTAATTCAGAATTAAGACCCTCAAAACTAACTAGAGTTTGGTCACTCACTGATTTAAATTATGTTTTTTATTGACTTTTCCAATACTTAAGATATATTTCTTGGATCCTTAGTTATTTATGCATCTATAAATATGTTGCCAGTTTTTCACAAATGATTAAGCACTCAAATAAATAAATATTAGCAATCAATTCATTAAAAAAACCCAATTAAGACATTTATTAACCTAGCTTTAGCTAAGAGATAATTTAGTTGCACATATTAATTATAGAACACAAAGTATTAAATAATAAGAATATGTCTATTGACTAAAATAAAAATAAAGAGTCAAAATACATAAAATAATGAGTTTATAATGCACTACATCTATCTCTAATTGAAATCTAACTCAAAATCACAATTCTCAAATTCCTTGAATCCTCACAAGTGCTTTGCATCTCTAATATAAGCAATTAAAGATAAAAACTACTCAAAAGTTAAGCTAAATTGAAAGAAAGAAAACTATAATAGAGTCTGATAAAAATATGCTAAAACCTTTATTACTAAGTCTCTTAATATCCCTTATATACGTCTAAGTAGAGTTGATATTGGTTTGTGGTGAATTGTCTAAAAATTTCTTGAAATCCTTCATAGATTACATCTTTAGAGACTTTAATGACCCTTGTTATTGGAAATCAATGGCACCATTATACTATCATGTTAATATACTATTATGAACATTGGTCTTGAACAATGGTAGGTTTTAACATCAATAACATAGTTATAAGGTCACATTGATCTCCTCAAAAGGCTATAATGGTAGTTTTTATATGACATTAATCGTACTATAATCACAAATGTTAATATTCTAAAATATGCTCAATACTTAGTCCATTTAGAACAATTCTTCTAATTTTGGCATAAACTTATAAAATAAAAAATGTATGCACATAAATTGGACAATAATATATCAAAACAATGGTAAATATATGGTAAAATTGTCATAAGCCACCAAATAATAAATAGTTAACCTAACCTAACTAAATAGCAGGGTAAGTCAAGGTCAATTCCACAAAGAACTGGTTATTGTTTTAATTATTCCTAATTTTGTATAAAAGAAAAATAAAAATCCCCTAATTTTACAAAATTAAGATAAATAGAAAATAAAAATAAAGAAATTAAAGCTACTAAAATAAGCACAAAAAATAACAAGACATAGATAGCAAAAAGTTAGTCACGAGATACTTCAAGATTCATGAATTACAATCGATCATCGAAAATATATAGGATGTGTTATGCCTAAGAAGTCAACCTATAGATACAAAAAAAAATTTTACATCCTAAGTTCCTCTAATTTTAGATAAATCTAATACAATAAAAAATTTATTCCTAGTTACGTAACAACCTAGAGTAAGCTCTTTATATTTAGTAATGCAACAACATTAAGAATTAGGGAACAACTAACTTGGGCCATAGTCTTGCAAGCTTGGATCTTGTAACCTAAAGAATCGAGACTTTAGGCTAACTTAATTAAGTTTCACATATAAAATCAATTAACCTATTACCCCTTATGATAATCGTTAATGACAATTATGGATCAAAATCTTAAACCTAGCAATAGAATTAGAAATTACTAATAAGATGATCAAGTCTATGAATAATCCCTAATTCTTGAAATTTAATTAGAGTTTCAATCTAACCTTAACATAAAACACAAAAACCATTAAAACCTAATTCAATTCTCACAATTGCAACCCATTCATCCTTTTAATATCTTCAAATCCAAAGAAAACTAACTAAGCATAATGAAATTAATAAAAATTGAAATTGAAATGCCAGGAATAATAAGGAAAAAAATATAACTAAAGCTGAAATTAAAGAGTAAATACTAAACTAATAATAACCAAAGGTTTAACAAGTATGTAAATAAAACCTAAATAAAATAACAAAGAAACTAAAGAGAGAGAAAAAAGACAGTAGCAAAAATGTAAATAAACTAGTATTCTTCACCTTAAACACTTAATCTAATAACAGAATCTAAAACAAGATGAAATAAGATGAAAGTAATTCAAAAACTAAAGGAAAAATAAGAAGAAACAAAGATGTTGCCCAAGTGGGAGTCAAAACTCGTGAAATGGATTCCTCCTCATCCTTATATACACCTCCAATTACGATTAGATTGATTTAGGAGTGAAAATTCTTGTTTAGCCTAGGATTAACAATCATTAAAGAATCTTAATTTGACTATTAATTGTGATTTTTAAACAATCAACAGTGTCATTGATGCCTACCAATGATAGTTTATAATTTGATTCCTTTTTTTAATCTTCTCTAAATCTCTTCCAAACTTGGAAACTTGGTCTTTTTCATTAAAATTTGTGTCGAATGATCAATCCTATATTTAAACTCAAAATGAACATAAATTATGAACTTATACATTGAAATAGGGATGAAAACACATTGAATTGCACATGCAAATACTATAAAATGCTCCCAAATTCAAATACCTCCATACTTGAACTATTACTTATCTTCAAGTAATGACTCAAACACTTCACTCAAACAATCTCAATCCAAAGTCAAGAGTCTATTAAGCACAAATAAAAACAAACTAATGTCTTTAATCTAGTTCTCAAATCTCAATTTTATTATGATAACAACTTAGTTAACACATGCAAATCACACTATTAGTAAAGAAGCAAACCTTAACGTATAATACCAAGTATTCAATTCAATTCCCATAAACTATCGTATAAATATAATTCAGGATGTTCAAAACAACTAAAACAAAACACAATTTAAACTTTCAAGCATTTTATAGGAGGTCACCTAGTCTTTTAACGTGAGAGCAAACATCTTGTCATGAATGAACCTTGATTACTCAACTAAGATACTCTTTTTTATTTTGTTTGAGATGTCATCTAATTTTTTGATGCAAAAGTGAAAATTTTATTGTGAACATCCTCAGTTATTAGGTTAGATAACACTCTCAAATGGCTAGTAATACCACTCATAATTTTAACCTTTACATTAGTTTGAAGAAAATGGAGTGAAAACCATGTTCTCTTTTTAAAACAAACAAATACTTTTTTTTTCAATTTTAAACATAAATCATATTCCAAATTCTCTTGACCAACCATATAAAATGATCTTAAGCATTTAATATTATATAAAAGGGCTTATTCAACACATGCAAGCATTCAAATCAAAAATAAAAACAAAAAATTTAAGTTTAGTAATCATTTAAAGAGTTATTAAATGTTTACTAAACTAGAGAAATCAATTGCATTCAAATATCACAATTAACAATCAAGTAAAGATTAAGATCATTTTAAGATAAAACATTTAAATCATTACCCTTAGGCCATAATAACTCACTGTAAAAAAATTTGAACTTGTTTCCTACCTTAACACTTAAATTAGATATTGTCATCAATATTTTAAAATTAATGAAAATACAAAGAGGAATACAAATAAGAATTCCCTCCCAGATTATGGTAATCTGTATCAGCTTTGATGAAAAAGTATCTCCCTTGTACACTTACCAACAAAACATATAAAAGAAAGTAAAAGCACACTGTAGGCCCTATGACATCTAATAGGGGAGGGGGTTAATTAGGTATTTAAAAAATTTCTTGCTAAATTAAACTAATAAAAAATGTAGGCCAATTTTAACTATATGAATCACTAAATGAAAACTCAAACTATAATGATATGCTATGCTTATGCCAATATTAATCAAATTCAATGAATGATAAATTAAAAAAAGTGCATAAAATTTAAGAGTGAAGGGAAGAGAGAGGAACATTAAGATTTATAGAGGTTCTCCTACCCCATAGATAATATACATCCACTCTTTAACTTCTTGTTGGAAATTTCACAAAAATAATCTTACTTAGGGTGAAGAGTAATCCTTACGTTAATCTTTCTTTTCATAAAGAGGTTGAAGTGTAATCCTTTATAACAATCTTGTTTTTTAAGGATCAAGAGGAACCTACACAATCTTATTTAACAAGGGTTGAGAGGAACCTAATGCAATCTTAATTTACAAAGATCAAGAAGAACCCAATAATCTTGCTTTCAAAAGGTGAAGAGCAACCCTTTACTGACAAGCAAAATATACAATTTTTGTTCCCACAAAAGAGACCCCAAATTCAATCTTTCTAAGCCTTGAATCAAGCTTATATTAGCTTATCAAATTCTTGATTAAAAAAAGTGCTTAAAGGTGGCTCACAATACAACTTGTGCAATATTAAAACCAATGCATTCCTTAATGCTCATACATATAATAAATTAAGACAAATCACATTCAAATGATCAATGTAACTTAATATTGTTCAATACAGGTTATGATCAACCTCTCAACTCTATTTTAAATGGAAAAGAGTAGCCTTAAATCAATCCCAACAATTAACCAATTCAATTTCCCCAAATAAGTGATTAAAACACACTTATGAAGGTGTTTCACTAAAGCTCATACAATTAAAACTATTTTGCACTCTTATATAGAATAAAAAACAATACGGCAAGCCTCTTAACTTCTCAACAGATTATACACAATCAAATGTATACAACAAAAAGTGAGTTTATTGCATTTAAAAATCATATTGAAATCTTGAAAATACAAGCTATCAAATTCTACATCACCTCAGTTCCAGCTTAGAACTCAACATGTTTAATCCACAAAACAAAAGGTAAACTCAATACAACAATCCTTGTTGAACCAAGGATGGTTCAACCTTATTTTGGTAATGAGAAAATAAACTATATTATTAATACTTGTGTTTTTTAGAATGTTTGAAAGATAGGTTAGATAAAGCTCAAGATAATCAATAAAATATTCTTAAAGGTTAGAAATGAAGAACCGCTTGAAGATTCAAGATTGAAGAAATAAGCCTAGATATGTTTAAATGTAATTCTTACTTGGTTTTATTTTATTGTTTTATTAAGAGGCCTATAAATTGAGCATTCATGCATACACTCTTAAAACATACATATAGGTACTTAATCAAGAGGCTTGTTTGTTTGATCTTTGTTCCTCTTGATGTTTGAGATTGATGTTTGGAAAGTATAAGTTGAATTATGAATGGATGTCTTATTCGAGTTTTGTTTTAGGTCAGTTGATAAAATGAGCTAGGTCGATCGACCGAATGATAGATGAAATTTTATCAATTGACCGAATCATAAGACGAAGGTTTATTGGTTGACCAAACTAACACATAAGTCGACTGAATATAACGAATGTTGTGGATAAACAAATATCTTGTAAGAATGTACAACAGATAAAAACATTAACTATTGGAACGTTGTTTTTTATCCGTTAGACAACGATAATAACACCGTTGTAAAACAAATAGGTGAAAGAAGAGTCTAAGTATAAAAAGATAGTCTCTTGTTGTGTAGGTAAGGTGTCTTTAACATAGAAAAAGTGAGCATATACGAGTTTTTCTTTGAGTCTTACAAAAATTTTATTGGGGTTTATTGTTTGAAAGTTTTCTGCTCATTATTTTATCAAGTGTTTGTGTGAATTTCATTTTGAGTATTATTCGTTTATTCTTGAGTTTTGAGTTCATGTGAAGAGTTTTTTCATGTTTTTATTTTGTGCATCACTTTATTAAAAAGTCACTTTTTATTCACCAAATGAAATCAAGTTAAGGAATTTTTCAGTGCATTATTATCGAGTGAACTTGAGAGGTTATCTTGAGCCTAGGAAAAAGAAGTGAGTGAAAGGTTATCCTTTAACATATATAAGGGATTGGTTCAATCATTGTATTTTTATTGAAAGTGCAATAAGAACAAAATCTCAATAGTGGAATTGGGGTCTGGATTAGAAGTTGATAGCTCTGAACTAGAATAAATCACAATGTACTACCTCCTTTCTCTATTCTTTTATTTTTTTCCTTATATTATATGATTGGGTGAATTTGCTAATACTTTTGTATTCATTATTTACTAGATTTATATAAGAATTTCTAAACTCTAATTCACCCTCTCTTAGTGCTATAATGAACCCAACAATTGGTATTAGAGCGAGATCTCAAATAGGCTTAATTCCAATAAATTAGTGAATAAAGATCATATGGCATAAATGAATAGCTTTGCTTCCTCTTTTAGTCTAGAAGGTCATAACACATATAAAGCACCTTATTTTTATGGAAACAACTATTTGAATTGGAAGGTTAGACTAAAACATTTGTTTAGAAGTGAAAGTGTGGATCTATGGTTGTGTGTCTCAAAAAAACCACCTTACCTTCGAAGATGGTAGGAAATGAAGTAGTGCTTAAGGAAGACAGTGAACGAAATCTTGAAGAAAAGAGGTTAATATCCCTAAACAGTAGAGCTATTCATGTTTTATTTTGTGTATTAAGTATAGAAGAATTTAACAGAGTTTTTATGTATGAATCTGCTTATGATATTTGGCACACTTTAGAATTTATGCATGCAGGCACAAATTAGATAAAGGAAAAAAAAATTAGCATGCTTACTCGTCAATTTAAATTATTTAAGATGACTCAATATGAAATCATTTCTTTAATGTATGCTCATTTCAATAATATTATTAGTACTTTAAAAGGTCTAGGTAAGACCTACTCTAATGATGAACTTGTTAAGAAAATCTTGAGATCTCTACCAAAGACGTGTGAACCTAAGGTGACGACGATACTAGAAGAGAAGGATCTCAATGTTTTATCTCTTAAAGAATTGATTGGTTCTCTACTCACCCATGAGATGGTACTAAAAGATACTCGAGAAGAAATTTCACCAAAAAAGAAGAAAATTGCCTTCAAATCAACAAAGAAAGATGCAAGAGAGAACGGAGAATCATCTTATGGAAGTGGTAAGAAGACTCCATAGCATTCATCTCAAGAGATTTAAGGAAGCTCATTCGAATAAAAGCTCCAATCCATAAAAAGGAACGTAAATATTTTAGAAACAAATTATCAAATGTAACATGTTTTAAGTGTGGTGAAAAAGGACACGTAAGGCCGTATTATCCATACCTTCAAGAAAGCGAAAAGGAAGAAAAGAAGGAAAGGAAGGAAAATAAGAACTACAAAAAGAACGCATTAAAGGCGACATGAGAAAGTCAAGCGAATCAGAAAAAGAAGAGATAACCAACATGTGCTTTGTAGCCCAAAATGAGGTTAGTACTCTTAACTTAAATGATGAAGTTGAGGTTGAATATACTTATGAAGAACTATTAGATTTTGTAGGAAATTTGGCTAAGAAAAAGGAGGCCTTGCATTATAAAAAGTTGGAATCTATAAAGATAATAGATGAATACAAAATAGAAAATGATAACCTTAGGAAGGACTTAGACTTAATAACCAAAGATAATGATGAACTCTTAAATGAAAACATGGATTTAAAGAAAGAGGTAGAAACCCTTTAAGAATCTCTATTAAGATTTATAAAAGGTAAAGAAAAGCTAGAAACAATGCTAAGTATTCAAAAGATAGCTAATGACAATCATGGTCTAGAATATAATTTAGCATCATTGAGTAAGACCATTTTTGTAAAAAGTAAAAACTTGAAAGATGATCTTAAGTTTATTAAAAAAGGAACCATCTTCAACTAGAACTCATTCTATAAATCATGTATTTATGTATACATCAAGGCCTAAGAATCCTTCTCCACGAACATTTAACTATTCTAGAACTTCATTCAACCAAAGAAATAAACTTCTCAAAGGTTCTATTATAAACTAAAGAAGACATACAAATCGTTCTCTCCTTTATTTAGTTTCTATTGTGAAATATATGGTCATGTAAAATATTTTTGTTATGATCGCTTGAGGAATGTAAATGTATTATCAAATGGTCGGGAAATGTACAATAACACTTATGGACCCAAGATGATATAGGTATCAAAAGTTTATTAAAATTTATTATGTAGGTACCACAAAGAACGAAAAAGGATGATCGTCATTGATGAACTAAGAAAAAAAAAGATATGGCATCAAGTTTAAAGGTAACAAACTTTTTGTGAAATATGTGATAGAGTTTCTATGAATTAGTATACAACTATTTGAAGAATTTTTTTTGATCGAATGTCTATTTGATTGACTAGGTGTTGGTCAGTTGATCGAATGCCCTTGTTTGGTCAACTGACTGATGGTTGGTTAACCGATTGTGTTCTTCGATCAATCAACTATTAGTCGACCGATCTAAATGAATCGGTCGATCTATTATAAAAACATCGCGATATTACAGAATGTCCTCCTCCTTTTTTCCCCAACTCCCTTTCTCTCTTATCTCTCCCTTCCTTCCGCCATTACTATCGACCTTTAAATTTCTCCGATGCCTCTTCTCCTCTTCTGAGCCTCTAAAATGCCATTTTCTAGCTTCTATGGTCTCGAGCTATCCTCCTCTCCTCCTATCTCAACTGTATCTCCTCTCTTGGACAACGTTCTATTCTTAAACGCTTCTTCCACCATCTGCTTCGACTCCGGGGAGATTCAGGTAACGACGAAGGTTCAAAACTGTTCCTGGTAACTCCCTTAATTAAAGTCCTCTACTCCTTAGTATTAATTGAGTATGGATTGCTTAATTTTGGCATCTCTAGCTAGTTAGGGTTTTGAGATTGAATTTTCTGAATAGGATTGAGAAATTAGCCTGAATCAGTTGTGTTTTCTTGCAATTAGAAGCATAATTAGGCTTGTAGAACATTTAATTGTATTTATGCATGCTCAATTTTGTTTTTCACTAATTTTCAGATTTTTGTGATTAGTGCTTATTTAAATTTCTGTCTACTTTTTATGATCTTTCCAAAATTGATCATTTTAAACTTCAATTAGATGCTTATCTAAAGTTTTTGTAAAGTCAATTGCATTTGATTTAACTTAATTTTGAATTTCCCAAATTTCATATTTACAATTTAGGGTTTAGTTAATTTTTTGGTTAATTTACTAAAATTTCAGTAAAATCAAAGTGCCTAAAACTCAATTAAATACTTATTTAAGGTACTTGATCAATGATTTTTCCTAAATTGCCAAAATTTTAGGTAATGATAAAGGTTCCTAACTGCTCTTGGTCACTCCCTTAACCAAAGCCCTCTACTCCTTAACATCAATTGAGTATGGATTGCTTGATTTGGCATCTATAGCTAGTTAGGGTTTCGAGATTGAATTTTCTGAATAAGACTGAGAAATTAGCCCGAATCAGTTGTATTTTCTTGCAATTAGAAGCAAAATTAGGCTTGTACAACATATAATTGTATTTGTGCATGCTCAATTTTGTTTTTCCCCATTTTTTCAGATTTCTGTGATTAGGGCTTACTCAAATTTCTGTCTACTTTTTGTGATCTTTCCAAAATTGATCCTTTTAAACTTTAATTAGATGCTTATTTAAAGTTTT